>APFE030608990.1:8082-88833 GCA_000404065.3 Pinus taeda | reverse complement strand
TTTCACTAGGGTTTTATTTTTTATTTAAAATATTTTATCTTATTTTCTCAACGACTATTTTTTTTTTTAATAATACTATCAATTTATATTACAATATTGGATATAAATTTTTAATATCATTAAATAATACTAATATTCATATCACTAATGCTCACTAATGCTATTAATAATAAGTATTATTATTAGTATCATGTATTATTCATATTAATATTAGTAATTTAGTATTAATAGTATAATTAAGACCAAATCACTTTAGTTATATTATATGAGTGTTTCATTATTAATATTGATAATAGTAGTTTTGATTTATAAATATATTAATTATTTAAATTAGAGAATACTATTAATTTAATACTTAAAAAAATAAAATAAGGTCAAGGCATAGATGGACAAAGATGCAGGCAAAAATAAGAAGAGAGAGCGGGAGTCCAGCAACTACTAATTTTCCTGTCGTCATCCTTATTAATATCACTGGAAGACCTCGCAATTTCAGTGGCTTCACTAAACTTATGATGATGAAAATGAGGAATCTTAGTAACAACCCTAGCATTCTCAATGCACATCTGACGTTTGGTCTTCTCTGCATGTTCAACCAAAGCCAAACATTTGGTCCTCCCATGCTTGATATCAGCCGCGTGTTCCTTAATCCTTTGGTTAATGGAAGGCCCGGTTTCACCGATGTATGAGGTTCAACAGGAAAAAGGGATGATATGGACACCTTTCATATCCATTGGGTTCACCCTGTGGAACCTCATACATCGGTGGAACTGAGCATTCCATTACCCAAAGGATTAAAGGAAAATGCGGCTGATAGCAAGCATGGGAGGACCAAATCTTCGGCTTTGACCGAGCATGCAGAGAAGGCCAAACATCATATATGCATTGAGGAGGCTAGGGTTATCACTAAGATTCCTCATTTTCCTCATCGCATGTTTAGGGAAGCCATTGAAATTGAGAGGCCTTCCAGTAATATTAATAGGGATGACAGTGGGAAAATTAGAAGTTGCAAGATTCCTACCCTCTCTTCTTAGTTTTTCCTGTGTCTTTGTCCGTCTATGTCTTGACCCCTTTTTTTTTAGTATTGAACTAATAAGTATTTCTAACATTAATTTAAATAATTAATAGTATTTATAATATCAATAAAACTATGATGATCAATATTTTTCTTTTCCCGTAAGAAAAAATCATAATTTTATTCATGTTGATAAAATTACATTTTGTAGATGCCAGAGGCATATGTAGATGACTGTTCCTATAGTGACAGGCAACAAAACAGAGAGATAAAAACAAAATAGTAGATGATTGTTGCTGTAATGACAGGAAGCAACAGAAACATAATATCAAAAAAATGGGATCCAGCAAGCCTAAACTTTTCTTCCCTTCTTCTTCTCCTCCCTCGGCCATCCTCCAGAGTCAGGTGTGGGTGTAATGATAGCTAGCTGGTTTTCCATTGGGTTCAATTGTTGTTCTTTGTCAGATTCTGTGCTCTCTGAGCCATGGGTTCGTTTGATGCCGCTTACTTCCATTTGTAACTCTTGATTCAGAACTGAAATGTGCGGCCCCAATTGAGTAGTTGGGCCATTCACTTCCTGAGGATGCTCCTGTCTCATTTGAGCGTCTGGTTCTGTCTGGTTCTCTGTATGTTCCTCATTAATGTCTTCTTCTTCTAATGGGTCAATGTTCTGCCAGCCTTTGGGCTTTTTTTGTTGTTTCTTGGCTCTCCTGGGATCCTTTCGAGCAAATGGGCAATCATATTGAAGGTGCCCTGTTTGCATGCAACTTCTGCATCGAAACGTTGTGTTCTCATAATCTAGTTGCTGTATCCATTGGGTACTATTGAAGTTCAGCGTGATGTGGTCACGTAGCCCCTGACTCAAGTCCACTTGTACACATATTCTGGCAAACGTAAATATTCCCTTCATAGTTTTGTCTTCATCCATTTATAGGAATTTCCCAAGGGAATTCCCAATGGCCATTAATGCTTTGTGGTGCCAAAAATGTAGTGGGAGCCCATGTAGCCTTACCCATACAGGCATTTGTTGTGACTGTCATTGTATTGGCGTCGAAATAAAAAAACCAAGGGGTGGTAAAGAGGCCAGCACTGCCCCAGAACCAAGGCCCTTGATTGATAATGTTGTCTCTTTCCTGTTTTGTATTAAATATAACTATGAAAAACCCTTTGGGGCATAGGTAAATTTCACAGTTAGTTGTCCATGTTGAAAAGATCCATTGATGCAGGGCATCTGATTTTCGCTAGAAACCGTTAAATCTACAATTAACTGCATTATTAGATAAATCGGTGTGTAAACTAGTTATCTCTGGCATAGATACTTGTAGAGTTGGTGATTCTGACTTTTGTTCAACAATATAGGGTCCTGGTAATTCTGGTGGCGATGCTGCTTTATTTTTCATTTTTTCCTTCCCTTTTACTGCATCCCGAAAGGAGCCTGTATTTTTTGAGCTGGTTCCAATGCTTCCTCCACGCAGTCGGAGAGTTAGGATAATGGTTGAGTCTTTGGCAATGCCATAGTGCTGGAGAGTTTTGTTGTCCTGCATACTGTACCCTGAGTTTATGAGGTTTTGAATGCATGCAGGGATTCCTAGGAAACCCTGGATTTCCTTTTTTAACGCATGGATGCTCATTTCCTTACTGAGCTGCATGCAACAGTGTTTGCCCTCAATCAATTTGATGAAGAACTGGACTGGATCTGCATCGGGTAGATCGGTCTTGTGGAGTCTTCGCTGAACCAGATCAGCGTCCATGCGAGGTGGATCGATCTTGTGGAACCCTTGTTTTGCTGGATCTGGTCTTCTGGACAGCAGCCCTTTCTTAACGAAACCTGCCTTCTCCAAAACTCTCTGCGAGGCCGCATTTCGAGGTTCGACCAACGCTTCGATCCTCTCCAGATCTGGCAGATCCTGTAATGCCGAGGGCACTTCCAGCTTAACGGCTTGAGTGACGATGCCCTTTCACCAACAGTGGGCAACCGTCACATACACGATTTCTGCTCTGCATCTGGCGTCGCCTTGGCCCAGTTTGAGCGAGATCTCACCCACCGCCTTCCCGTCCACACTGATTTCTTTTAACCACGGATGCAGAATGGCTTCTGCGCTCATTTGTTTCACCACTTCCTCTCTGGATTTGCCGACTTCCCAGGAGCAGGAATGCGCCACTTTCTCCATATCAGATCTTCCTTCAATGTTCGAAATATTGAGGGACCAGATCCACCCAATTAATACCAGATCCGCCATCTTCATGACCCCCTCAAGCCTAGAGTCGTGCTTGATATTTATCCCGGGGAAATCGATGCGGCGAGACCAAGGGTGACCAGGCTCCAAGAGATGTTGGATCTTGTCGCTGTAAACATCAATGGAGAGCACTGTGTGATCCGTCTCGTGCATCAGCTTCTCACACAGATGCGAACCGATGAAGCCTCCCGCCCCGATCATGCAGATCGTCATCGACGAGATCTCACCTCCATCAAGATCAGTCCTCCGCACCGCCATTGCTTTTCCCGCCATTCTTTAGCAATATTCTATCGAGAAGTCTTGTAAATATCCATCTATGATGATCAATATTAATAATGAACACTCGTTTAATATAAACTAAAGATTTGGTCATTTAATTATACTATTAATACTAAATTACTAATATTAATATAAATAATACATGATATTAATAATACTTATTATTAATAGCAATAATACTTACTATTAATAGCATAAGTAATAACATTAGCGATGGAATATTAGTATTTTTTAATGATATTAAATATTTTTATAGCTAATATTAGTATTTTTTAATGATATTAAATATTTTATATCCAATATTGTAATATAATTATAGTTTATTATTAAAATAAAATAAATAAAAACGAATATAGTCGTTGAGAAGAAAGTTAAAAATATTTAAATATAAATAAAACATGTCAATATAATGTTTAATTTAATGAAAAATATTTTGTATATATAAAAGGATTAACTCAAATATTTTGATATGATGATAAATATTTATTAATAATTTAATAAAATAATATATTTAATATATTATATATATATATATATATTTATATATTATATATATTAAATTAACTAATAAATATTTAAATATTAAACAATTTACTTTCATTTTCTTTAGTAAATATAGTTGTTTCTTTCTAGTTTTAGTTTGACCTATTTAACTATTTAACCTGATTCGAAAAATTAACCAATCTTCATATGACTTCTGAAAAATATTTATACAATGATATGATTACAAAGTAAAATTAAAAATATAATTATTTTACAAATTAATATGTGTACTAATTAATATAATTATATTATATTATATGTGATAGTACTGTTAATAATATTACAATTTTGAAAAGTCTATTTTAGAAATAGATAAAATGAGCACACTATGGGGGTGATTCCATTTCCATGTTTGAGTTCTAAAAAATTGCATTATCTGTTCAAAATTATTCTAATCCATTTATTTAAAATTATTGAAGTTTCATTTAAAATTATTTCGTAAAACTTCAATCGAAAAGAAAAAAAAGTTTGATCTCATTTTTCCGTTTGAATGTTTCGAAATAAGCCTGGACCATAACCGATCGTAGGTTTGGATTATCGTTTTAACCTCACGGTTCATCTACTGAATTCATTTTTATTATTTCACGATAAAAATTTAAAAGCTGGGATGGCCCAATGGTTGATGATGATTACTGTAAATCAGAATTAAACGAGGAAGGGTAACGTTTGAGCTAAAAGGAAAAAAATATTTAAATGCCAGCAATGCCTGAACGCTTTCAATGCCGATATTTAAATGCCAGCAACGCCTGAACGCTTTCTGTCGTCCATGTGCGATAAAGAAGTGCAATAATCACTTGACTAGTGAAGCGTCACATGCGATTTAATGACGTATTCTGCTATCAACAACTCCTGTGGCCCATCTATTTTAATATAAAACCAAACTATTATTAGTATAGTGTTGTAGTGTTGCTTTGGTTTAAAGCAGTACATTCTAATCGCTGTAACGAACTTGATGACGCTTGCAGTAACAATCCTCTTTCTCTTGACATGTATATACCTAGTTATTCAATCATTTATGTTGAGATTCATCTGAAGCTCGGCAGTGTGCACCTATAATAGTCTCGGTTTTGTTATTTAGAGAATGGAGGAGAAGGAAAACAGTTGTTGCTGGCCCATGCAACCATGTTATTGAGTGCAGCGTTGACGATGATATACAAATTCTACAAGTTATCTATCTTTGAGAATGTTAAGTATATCGTTAACTGTGCACTCTATAATCTGTTTGCTAAGGGCTCCATTTAGAATATTCTTCGTTTTTCCAAGTCACAAATTGAACTTTCTGGCTGCCATTACCGGATTGCATTGAACACGTTAGAGATTTGCTTTTGTGTGTCAGTTTTTAGCAGTGTGGTTTAATGTTTTTTTTTCTGGGCAAAGACTAGTCTACTTTATATTAAAAAAGCTGTAAAAAATATGTACAAGAGGTTTCAACCTCTGAGAGTGACCTGGCAACTCTCTTTCAAAATTTTTACAAAATTGTCTGTTCCACTGTTTTTAGGGAACCTTATACAAAGTGTAACAAAGAGCAGACTTAAAAACCAGTAGGAGAAGATTTTACAGATTAGAAGACCTGCCGGAATACTTGACATAAGCAAAGAGACAAAAGAAGATTTGTGGACTTGCCGCTGTTTGCTGGAATGAACGCCAGCCGCTGAACTCCAAACCAAAATAACCGAACAAGTAGAGCCGAATCATAGAAACCAAGCCAGAATAGCAGGATACCAAAACAGAGCAAGAAAATTGACCATAAGAAACAAATCAATTTACTTGATATTTTCTGATCCTTGCCCGGTTTCCTCGTCAAGGGCTCCCAGGTGATCTCCATGCCGTCCTGGCTATCTTCAAGCTTCATTCCGGGCGGCAGCTTGGGGTACAGCAGGGTTGCAAAGGAATTATCAGGCTTCTTGTTCATGGTTTGTTTCTGGGGAGAGGTTTGCCTTATGTCTTCCCTCTCCTGAGGAGTCTTTGCCTTTTCCTGTGCCATATCCAAACTGTTCTTGTCCTTCAGACTCCCAATTTCCTGAAGCACCTCGGCCTGCTCCTCTGTGTGAGCGAAAGTGCTCTCTTCCTCAATTTTGCTCTGCGACGAAGGGGCATAGGTGCTGTCCTCCATCCACCTGCTCGGCGAGGAGTTGTTCGAAGGAGAAGGCGAATTTTCCTCAGAAGGTTCCTTCAGGCTAACCTCTTCCTCATCTTCTTCCGAGAAGATGACCGTCACAAGAGCCGAAATCAAAGGTTTATTTGTTCGACGGCGAAATTGGAACCTTGCTGATTGCACTGTGTTGCTGATGGAATGTCCAGAATTGTCAGATCGAGTCGAAGGTGGCGACACGAAGGCGAGAGGCGAAACACGACGAGGGCTATGACTGCCTCTCCCTCCAGCACCTCCTCGTTGCCCATAGTTACGCCCACGCCGAGGAGTGGCCCTTAAGCGAGGAGCCATGTGATTGCTCTTATCAGAGGCGAGGAAGCTTGAAGACAATGGTTGCTCTAAATTGGCCTGAGTACTAGTTATCACCCAGAAAGAGTCCCAAACAAACTCAATTTTGAGAAAGCTGGACCGGGAAATCGTTGCAATCACAGTGCCGCTCCTCCACTGAGCGAATCCCTTTCTCAGTTCCCACCGCTACATTCTGAGAAGTCGAAATGACAGGAGCATACACGGGTTTAAGCAAAACTACAGGGAAAGGACTATTCTTACCATAGCCACCTTTCTCATTCCTCCATAGACTAGACCTTACACTCTCAGCCTGCAACCAAATCTGAACCAGGGAGAATGTTCTGGTAGCGCGATCCTCCATCATGTTATCACACCAGCGCCTTCCTTGGGATGGTAGTTGCATTGAATGGCAATGAATGCCTTTCAATTCCGACGGCTTAAAACCTTTCACTTCCATATTGTTCAGCTGCCCGCTGTCCTCTTCGCGTGGCATGCGCTTAATAACCATTCAATGCGTTGTGAACACCCGCATCCGGGTAGTGTGTTTTAATGTTGTTGATATCCCTGGCATGAAATTTCATTTGGTATTTGCACAATTATCAAATTGGAAATCGAATTCGGCAGGAAACTGAAAAAATGTCATCCAATGTCTATCATATCTTCTCATAATTCATATGCATCTGAATTATATGTTCCAGTGAATCTATCAACTTAACTTATATCTAACACAGTACCACATATATATGATTTCTAAAATGATCATGGTATATCTAGATTTGTTGAATACCATTTTTGGATGATATATATTATAATTGAAATGTTAAAAAATAATCCTTGTTGAGATATAAAGTAAAGAAGCACTTTACAAGTAAATATCTTTTCATGAGGGACTAGAGTATTCATCTTGCTGTCAAGTTGTAGTGATTGTGTATTATTTGGTTTTTTTTTTGCAATTTTACCAAAAGTTTTGGGAAAATGCTTAATATTTCTATTTTTGAATAAATTCCAGAATAATTTTCAAATTTTTAGTGAATGTTATTTCTAATTTCTGATTATCTCAAAAATCTTTGATGATTCCCCCTAATGGATGACCTTTTATTTTAGGTATTTTAGCATCCCGCAATTCATTTTAAAACTAAAATAAAATTTTGTGAGTGACCATTGAATTAGTTAGTTCTCTCATACTTACAATGTTATGTTAGAGGTTTTCTTAATGATGTGAGAATTGTGAGAATTGATGCAGTTGGAGAACACTCTTATGTTTGTGCTCTGCTCAATGATGCGAGAATTTAGGTGGCTGGAGGTTGTTTGCATAGGGCTCGGGGGAGGAGTGTTGAACAAATCTCCAATTAATATTATTATGTTTCATAGTGAGTGATGCAACAATTGATGTGATTTCCTTGTGGGAAATTTTTATTGTGCAGAGGACATAATATGTGTGGGAGAATTGGTATCGTTTGCATAGATGGGGCTCCTTTAAAACTGACATTGCTCTAGTCAATAATGTTAGAATTGATTCGTTTGTAGGTTCTTTGCATGACCCTTGGGGAGGCGGATGAACAAATCTCTAATTAATATTATTATGTTTCTTTGTGAAGAGTTTGTTTCTCTACAGAGGATAAAGTATGTGTGGGATGTGAGAATTGATGCACTTGCATGTTCTTTGAATGTGAAAATATTTTACTCTATGGAGGATATAGAGTATACACATTCTTTGGAAGGAAGAGTGATTTCAGATCTTATATGCTAATTCATGCCTTAGATATGTTACTATTTTTGATGGATTATATGTAGTTCTCTTGGCTTTTATGTGGTTTTTGTAGGACTATAAAAACTACTCTTATTATGCAATTTTAAATAAACTATGTTTTCAATCCATGTGAAGAAGTGTTGTGGAGTAAAATGAAGTGAGTCAATGGGATAAACCAAATTCTCATTGAATTCAATCTTTCCATAGATAGGGGCGGTTACATGTTCTACAATATCACTAGCGAAAAACTCCCCCACCGCCGATATGGAAAGTCCTTAGTGTTAGTTGAGTGCTTGCTTCCTCAAATGTGCCAAAAGCTTTGAGTAAGGCTTTTTTAACTAATAAAGATACAATTTTTGTTTTAATTATTATTTAGGTACGTATTTCACAAGTACGAAAGTAGTTGTGTGGAGGAAGTTGTGCGGAGATGGTTGTGTAGAGATGGTTGTTTGGAGGAAGCGTGTGTGGAAAAAAAATACATGTACGCAGAGATTTCACTGTGCCAAAAGCTTTGTGCAAAGTTTATTAAAATAATAAATATACAAATCTCTTTTAATTCTTATTTAGGAACGCATTTCACAACGAATACTTCCTCCCCATGATAATTGGGACCCACATTAATTACTATCATCTTCTAATGTCAATGACTAACTGAAGGGCATCATTGAGTCCATAAGTAATGGGTATGCATGTGTGGATTTTATGTGGAGAAAAAATGCATGCGCAAAATTAAAAATGTGTGAAATTTTTTTGGACTGAGGGAGGTCAGAGGGATCTTTTAGTTGTATTGTGTTTTCAACTCTTTTGGGAGTTAGGGCATGTGCAATATGATATCAATAGGTTGTGCAGTTGAGAAATTCTTATTATATTACTAATAGATTCGGTGGAGTGTGGAGGTTCGCATAATGAAAGTTTTAGAGTACATATGTGTCTGTGTTATTTTGAAAGTATATGTTAGACTAGTTGTTATTTTATTATTAATAGATTGTGTGAAGTGAGAAGAAGTTTCATTCAATGAAATCCTAAGATATTTTCCAAGACAATGGATTTTCTCTGCAGTCCTGCACATATGCATTTTTGTTATGTTGAGAGTATACGGAAATCATGTTTTTAGATTTGATGTTTTAAAGATTTTGTGGTTTTCTTGTTCATAATTAGGGGAAAACTCTATTTGCAATGATATAGAAAATAAATCACTTCGTTCTGAATATTACATTTGTGAATTAATAATAATAATGATAATAATAATAAGTACTAATGATGGGAAAAAAATTAGAATGATAGAGAGACCTCGATGTCAGAATTATCTCTGATACAAAGAGTTTGTGACATACAGGTGGTGATCTATAGGGAAATGAGTCAATAAGTATTTTGGAATCATTGGCAGAGGAAGGATATTTTTTTTTTTTGATATGAATAGAATCATTTTCTAATCTTTTATGTGTTTTGGGTAGCAGATCATGTAGGGTTTTCTCTTTGCGAATTGTGTTTAAGACCTTAGAGCATTGTTCAAGCTCCTGCTACCTTACGTAAACTGTTATCTTCGAAGCTAGGATTACATATTCAATGGCGTCTCAATGGAATTTATGTTAAATCATGGACAATAGTAGTAGTGCAAAAATACAAAATATCTACAATACTGCAAGATTTTAAACGAATTCACCTTTGTTTCTTTTCTATTCACATTCGACAGTTTCTTAGCTAATTATCATGATCATAATTAGTTTGAACTTGTATTGTATGGTAAATTTTTGTTGGTTATGGCACATGTAACATTGATATTAAAGCAATGGATTGTGATTAGCTTTGGTATGTTCAATTGCTAATTATTGAGCATGTCTTGTGTAGCAGCTTTAAAATGGGTAATATTAACAATTGTCAAAGAATGGGTGTGAGAATAAAGGAATATGTCATATTGTTTGTTTGTGTTCCTTCACTTGTTTAGTTTAGTTGAAATCATTGGTTTTTTATTTCAAATGAATCCTAATGTTAAATAACATTTTTCGTTCCTATAGTAGTGATTTCGAATGTTTGTTACCTTGTTTGTCTAAAAATCACAACATGTTACTATTATTCTTTCAAAAAATGTTACGAAATATTTTTATTATTTTCATAGACAAATATTTGATCCATATTTTTTATTGTTCTCATGTTTGTTCTCTTATTTAAAAAAACACATGTTTGTGTAAATATTAGTCCTTTTAGTTGCACACAAAGTATCAATGTTTCTAGTCTTTGTTCCACACATACGTTTTCCTACACAATAGTACTTGTTGGAATCCATTAAAGAGACACTTAATATAATATTGCATAGCAATAATAAGTATGTAATCGATCAAATATTCATTATTTCTAGTTTACAAATTTCTTTTTGCAGTTGTGCATGTTATATTATGAATTAAAGTTTATGTTTTCAGTAATTAAATTATTTTCACATCCACAAAAATGAAAGAGTTTAAAATTATATACGTTTGTGTGCAATGAAGTTCCCAGTTCATTGAAACTACCTATCAAGTTTGGCGAGAAATAGGTATGTCAAGTCATTTGTATATCAAATTTGGTTTCGTTTTACATAGTAGTGGGGACCAACCCTCAAGTTAATTCATCATAGAAGTTAGCTGAATACTTGTCGGCATAATTTTTATTCATGAATTTTCGTGTGCACTTTACTATTTATAGTATTTATTGATAGTTTTATGAGTCTTCAAATTTGACCAGAAAAACAATAGAAATTTCAACACGTTTTTAATAAAATATGGTGGAAGTTTTTTGTGACTTGAGGTTACAACTGCCAAATTTTATGACTTTGGTGTCGATAAGTTTTTTGATGATACTGAATCCATTTCCACTATCAAAAAACAAAATTCAAACGCTCATGCTGCCAAATTTTAATTGAAAAAATAAACAAAAAAATGTTGGATTGTGATGATTGTTTGCATTGTGGGAAAATTTTCCAATGAAATTTTTGATGATGTGAATCTATTTCCACTATCACAAAACATGATTCACACACTCATGTTTCCAGTTTCTTATTTAAAAAATTAAAAAAAAATGGATTGTGGTGAATTTTGGCTTTGTGGGAAAATTTGTCGCCTTAGTAGACAACGTCTATTATTATATATTGTAAGTTTGTATTTCATATGATAGGGATATCAAGGATCTTGAAGTAGGAGAAGAGTCAGAAGTAATGGACAATATGCTTTTGGAATTTCATAAATTTTTCCTCCTACTTTCCATAAAAGTTGGCTTTGATATATTTTCTTTCTATTTATTCAATGTGTCATCTATAACAATTTTCACGAGTGATAGTAACAACCACTATTTGTGAAGAAAACAAAGAATTGTAAAGTGAAATGAGATTTCAATATGTTATTCATTGACACAGTATTTTTTTTATTCCAAAGAGAAAATTGGTAGTAGACGAAGGAAAAAGGCTATTTTCAGTGATACAATTAACTCACTTTCTCATATGAATGACAAATTTGTCTAATCGACAACGTACGAGCAATATGTGAATCTACCAATGGAATAGAACGTTGATGTAAGGAATTGTTGAGAGGGGTGTTGAACCAATATTTAAAAATCTTTTTTTCTTTTTCTTAAGATGATTTTAGTCCCTTGTTATATTCTTTAACTTGTGATAGCATTCATTCACAAAAAGAATGAGCCAACAAAATTTCAGACGCACATGTTCAAAAAACAATCACATGAGCAACACATATTTGACACAACTTTTTTCACGTGGAAACCCAGAGGGAAAAAACCACCAATTTTGTTGTTTATGTATAATGTAAATTAAGGACCCACTTAATTACATATGTTAGTTTGTGAGCACCCACTCATAGGAGGCACCAATCCCCTTTGGTTAGCAAGCATCAATTTTCCAAGAGGCACCAACCTCTTCAGTATACAGGCACCAACCTTCTCTTGCCACTGCTCCACTATTTCATAGAATTTTCAAACTGAAAACAGTGGAATGCAATTATATAACTAAAATACCAACAGTGGATGTTCACAGATTTAAATTCTGCACTCTGCCTATCGTGCTCACTTGTAATAGATCTCCTCCCGCTTCTTACAACAACACTTTCTCTGCGCTCTGCCTTCAATGTCAAGGGATCTACACTGACTACACTTCCACACTACCCTTACAATTCTCTACTCAAATCTCACATTTCTCTTCCTGATGTATTACCTAGTGTCCTCTTAGGTGCTTCAACCTCTCTGCTTCAATGCACACTTCCACAACACTACGCATATTAACATATGCTCTCGTCCCCATCTTTTCCATTATCGGTGATGGTTTTGTTCCATTGAGTCACTATGCACAAGCAAGTCCCTCCTCTTTGTCCTGTACCTTCCAATGTGTACTTAGGCATGGCTTCACTTGCCACTCGTGCGTCTTCTTCTAGTTGTTGTCACATCGCCCAAAATAGAGATGGACCTTGCAGTTCTACATAGTCTAACTACACAGAGCTTTTGTGCTAAGAAAGTAATTCTCAAGTGACCCACACACTCCTCTGGGAGCCTCTATTTCATTTATCATTTGACAAATTTTGATAGTCCACATGGGTTACCATTCTGTTCTTATTTATCACAATCATTCATGCATGTGAAGCAGTCGATTTCTTCCTTCATGCTATCGAATTCATCTCTTCTACAAATGTTTTCCTTCATTTCTTGTTACGGAGTCTTTCAAAGGATTACAACCTCTCAAATACCAACTCCTCTATGCTTTCATTGAATTTCACAGCTATTGACCCATACGTTCTTTAATTATCTATACTTCCTTATCAGAGAAAATCCATATCAAAACTTCACAATGGTGCATTATTTCAATACTCCTCAGTCTCTGTGTCTTTAGCTCCTCTTCTATTGAGCTCCTTGAGAATTTATCCTCCACAGGATCAAGATATGTGACCTGCAGCTCAACATTAAGGTGCTAAGATTCTTTGTTCCTATCGGGGCCAATATTCTTTTACTACTTCTCTACACCCTTGGCTCTTTTGATTTACATGAATAAGAGCATACCCAATATCAGAAGCCCCCTCCATCGGAACGTTTCAATAAATAATTGTTGTAGAGTTCCAATATCCTAATCCTTGGATATGTCGAGCTCCAAAATGATGTCATCACTCCATGTGGAATATTTATAGTGATGACACATGTCAACTTGATCTAGCACTTTAGGGCACCCAATATCGTTGAATCAATCTACCACGTTTCTTGTCATATTGCTACATCATTCTGATGTTAGATGATACTATAGCTTATCGGAACTAATCTCATCCTCCCATGTGTCCTACTAGGAGAAGATGGATTTGTAACAAAATCCTTTATTAATCTTGATTGGCATTACTCAACACTTTTAATATTATTGAAACTTCTTAGTCTACCATATTTGAGAATTTTTGATACCCTCATGTCATGGTCCTCTGATATTCCGATGCACCAATATGCTGACCTTCAACATTCTGATCCCCAATGAATAGTGTCTAGATTGGCGATATGTTTATGCGCGATACCCCGAACCTCCAATATGTGGATATACCAATATGCTGACCTACAACAATCTTATCCGCGATGACTGGTGTTTGATCGCTGATATGTCGATGTGTCGATATCCCAAACCTCCAATACGTCAATATTCCTTCCTTCCTAAGTCTTCACAACCGTGAACTTCATCAAGCCATATGTTTTGATCGAGGAATCCATTTGTGAACTTCGACATATCGTAGGAAAACTCTTCCAGAAAAATTTTCATTAGATACGGTCCAATGTAGGCTTTGAATCCTTCTGCTTCTTAGAAGATGACTGAAAAAATTTCTTCTCATTGACCCTTTGGACAATTGAACTCATAACCACCATGATGATCACTTTATGTCTTCTTTAGTAAGCCTGCTACAATGATGATTTTCTACAAAGAACTTCGACAACCATGGGATTCCTCCCAAACAACAAATCATCATGATAATCATTTCCTGACATCAATACCAACACTTACACAACCACCCATACACCATCAAATGTCCAACATAGTTAATAGGTAATAAGATTTGGAGTAGCGAATTAGTGAATGTTGGGTTTCTTTTAGAGCTATTTGATTTTAGAGAATTTTTTTATTTTGTGTAAATAATTTTGATTTAAGAATGAGGAAAATTAAACTAGGAGTGAAAAAGGTTCCTTTGAATCCCAATGCATTCAAATGGTTAATCAAGTGATTGGAACTGAATAAGGGTTTAGAATTATACATTGTGAAGTGTTTTCTAAAGCTAGAAGGTGGCAAGATTGACATTGTGCGAGATTTCATTTCTCCAACTTTTGAGATTCCTTTTGATATTTCTTTGTTCATGAAACTGTTTTTGGATATTTTTTGGTGTTTTTCCCATATAGTAGGGCAAGGAATTACAACAAATATTCCAAAATATTTTTTTATGTGCTTTATGAGACATACAAAACTAATTGTATTTTCGATTGGGATGATTTTATTTCTAATGAATTAGTTTTTTAGCTACATATATTATCTAGGAACAATACATTCTTTATGATGGCATATCTATTAACAACTCTCCTATCAAGGCATGTGTTTGGTGGTTTACCCTGTAATCCTAAATTCAATTTTCGTGAGAACCCAATGTAATTATGGTATCCTACATTGTGGATGCGTGAAGCTTTTTTATATTTTTGTTTAATTCAAGATGTATTTGTAAAGTAATTATATTACATGGTGGCTGGACTAGATCTAGTTCATATATCTACAGAGGTTGAGGTTTTCCTATCTAGCAAAGGGAACATGAGTAAAGATAAAGCGATACAGTTAAACAAACATAGGGTTTTGAACATAGACCATTGTTGTTTCGGAAGTCTATAATAAATATCGTCATTGGCTGGCTATATTTCAACAGGAAAAGGGAAAAAACAATTTTTTTATATTTCGTTTAATGTTGGAAAATCCATTGTCAAGAATCTGGCTCACAATAAAATTCTTGCACAATATTTAAATGCTCTTAAGTTAGGTGAAGGCAAAGCTATTAAAAGCTTTGATAGAGGAATAATTTCCACAGAACAACTAGGGCCTATGAGATACAAGAACTTGTTTCCAAGAACCAGAGAGTAGAGCAAGGAAAGTCACAGTGTATGAACAAAATATTAAAAAATGCTAGTAGATGTTGAAGATATTGCAGAAAATAGATCATCGGGACATCAGGAAGATATAAGAAACGAGGCATAAATCCTATGGGACAATTTCATTTTTACACGCGTAGTGCCAGTGCGACTTCATTTGCAAGCCGAAAAAGGAAAAGAACTATTGCAAGTGAAAACTGGTTATCGATAGACTATCAGGTGATGGGATGGTGAAGAGCCTCATCATCGAGTAACTCCAGAAAGAGTGCACATGGCTTAATCATCTAGATCGAAGAGTCTTCCTGAAATAAGGAGCATTGAAGAGGCCATGAACATGGAAGTTGATAATGTTGTACTACCTTATTGGATTAGTACTTGTTCCCAAGAAGCTTAGAAAATAATGGAGGAATATTTTAAAGAGGATATTAGTTTCGATGACTTTTTCCCACATTGCATGATGCAAATTATGATAGGGTTGGTAATGTATTGAAGGTTGAAAGGGTACAACTTTCCAACAAAATAGTTGTTGATCACATAGAAGCGAAGGTTGATTTGTCTTGGGTTGATATGCTAGGGATAATGAAATTACATCAAGCTAGTGGTAAATATTTTGTAGATTTGTTTAGTCAAAGACAAGCAAAAATTATAAAGCTGGAGGAAAAAATAAAAATGCTAGAAGACAATTTGCACTCGAGTCCGTTTTTGAAGACTCCACTAGAAATATGTGGATTTCCTTTGGCAATTTCTAGTCATAGAAAATCTCATAGATTTGACAACCCTGTCAATCCTCTTAATGAAGTGAAATGGTATATCATAAGTAATATATCTGAAGGATTATGAAGTATAGAATTTGCATGACAAGTTTCTTTTGATCTACGACATTTAAAGAAGAGAACTATGTATTCTATCGAGTTTGGTCAAAAGTAAGCTGGAGGGAGACAGGGAATTTATATACAATGACATATTAACCTTTAGTCAAGATCTTGATTTATTGTCTGAACTAGAAAAAGATAACAAGGGTTGTGAGATATTGATCAGATGAGGTAGATCAACGCACCATGATTTGAGAAAGTGAGAACATTGGAGAACATTATTTTTTAGTGTGGAGGCATAAAAAGTTAAAGAGCATATGCATATCTCAACACGGTAATCATTGTTTAGGATTTAACGGTATGTGCATTAAATATGAGTTTGGATTAATTACAAAATACAAGTTGATGGCTAGTTTGGAGAAGATAAAAAAATTACAAGCAACAGAGTTCAATTATATAAATGATTTTACTTGAGAGGAAATCAACAAATGGCTAATTACTTTTGCTATTGTTAATGAAGAGTACTCTACCTCATCTTTGCAATTGCAAGAAGAAGCTATAGAAACTGAGGAGAAGATATTTAATGAACATGCTAAATAAGACATAACTATCGCTCTAATGAAAAAATTCATTCAAGCTCAACTGAAGGAATTCATTGAAAAAAGCTTGATTCTAAGAGATAGGTAAGAGCTAAACAATATCGGGTTATGATTTTCCATATTATCAGTGTTTTAATACATTGTAACATTTGTTTTTGTTTTTGAAGAATTTAACTATTGAAATTTTTTGTGTGCGTTATAATATAATAATCTAATTCTTGAATGCAGTTCCTTGTTATTTGTTTCGTATGAATTTTATAACTTACGACTGACAAGATCCCAATAGCAGTCCCCATTTGGAGGAATGCATTAATTTTGTGACTGAAGTATTAGGATTTTGATAAATGCTTTATGCAACAAAATTTATTTTTTGGACCATGGCTCTGTAATCATAGCTTGTTTGAATTCTGATTACTGTATTTTCTATTTGTAAGTATTTTTACCAATTAAGTAGACAATTTTGAAATAACGTTTCACATGGGATGTTATATGGACCTAAGCTCTCGAACGTTGAACAAAAAACAGTAATAGAACACATGTTCTCCAGAATTTGATTTTAACTTATATATATTAGCTAATCTTCTAAAATGAATGATAATTAAAACGAATTTATGTTTACTCTGTCGTAGTACTAAAACTCTTTACCAGTTATATCAATAATTCTTACCTAATGTTTTACATCTAAATTTTATTTACTGGATTTGTTCATGTTTCTCAGTATCATTGATTGAGCATAAGTTCATGTAACTATTGTTTTGATATTTTATATTCTATGTAATATGGAAATGAAAATGAATGTTTTAGTAGGAGTTTTGGTTAAGATAATTTAATCGCATTTGTGATGTTTATTTTAATGATAGCTATAATGATTAGGATTTGAATTTAAGTACATTGTTGTTGTTTCAAATGTCATCATTATTGTTTAAGGCTTGTGAAGCACAAATACTCATTCGTATATTCCAATTCTCTTCACATTGGAAATGAATGCTTGGAAAAAGTATTGGTTATTAGATATCTATTGCATTTTTTGTGACTATCATTTGAATCTGAATAGAATTACATTTTTTGTAACTATCTTGATTATTTTTGAAGGTTTCTTAGCCAGAAAGCCCGATTATTCTATCCCAGTTGTCTTTATTTATAAATTCATGTACAAAAGAGAGAATTGCACACATTAGTGTTTAATTGTACGAAATTTTCATTATGAGAGGCTTAGAATGAGAGTTTTCACTATGAAAAGTAAGCTTCTTGCTTGGAGTAAAAGCTCTGCACAACAACATATGATAATAATAATAATAATAATACATTACATAATGGGTTCTATTTTTTTTAAGCATTGTGAAAAAGCACCTTATTTGATTTTGCAATAGTCAATTGTAAATCAGTTTTTGTAAATAATTTAGTTATAGATGTATATAGTTTTTTTTCTTAAAGAAATTAAGTATTTAAATAAGTCCTATTAGATATAGAAACTTGTTTTATTGTGTGGAGCTTTTCTTTTTTCAAGATCATATAAAAGCTTATGTTTTGTGCAGGAAGCTACTTCCTCACAACCAAATATTTTATTAAACAACTATAACCTAAAAGTCATGAAAGTTCCAATAGTCAATTGTAAGTGAATATTTGTAAAGTGTTATTGAGTACAGAAGTAGTTTCACAGATGTAGTTGTGCGGAGGTGGTTTTGTGTGTGGGGAGGTTATGTGGAGAACAAATGCATATATGAAAGTAGGTATTGAAATAACTTGTGCTATTTATAGAAACCTATTTCGATGTGCAAAGGTTTTCTTGCTCGATGTTCATATTAAAGTTTACATTGTGCATAGGAAGTTACTTTTGCATAATGAAATATGTTATTAAACGACATTAAACTTAAAAATCATAAAAATAAATTAAATTAATTTAAATTTATGAGGAAATCAACATTATCTAATAATAAATTTTATCAATTAAAAAAACAAAATTAATAATGTTATAATGCAGGAAAGATTTAACCTAGTGAGCTGAGAACTATAATTGTATGCAAAGCTTCATTATATGGAGAAAGTTTGTCTATGTTTCAAGTTTGTGCCTAAAGTTTTTCTGGTGATTGTAATGAATGCAAGAGGTGCATGCTACAAATTGAAATGATACAAAATTAAAAAATCACATTATATAGAACCAGAAGAAACAAGAAGAAGAAGAAACACTTAACACTTTCATCATGTAGAGTGCGGTTTCCTCATTTTCGTACATGATGTAATGACATTAACAGTTTGGTATCCTTTTGGAGAAAGGATGAATTGGCACATGATCGGGAATGTAAATATTATTACCTCTAATATATCATCAATATAGTATTGGATGTGATTGTTGACAATGTGTAAGCTAGTTGTCATTATTATAAAAGATTCACATTTAATTTATTTCGTACATTGAGTAACTAGTTTATGAATTTCAATATTTTTCTGTTAAATTGTTTCCACTATTTGTCAGAAACGTCGTCTCTGCTAATTTTTAATTGATATTTATTCAAAATATTCCATCAAAAAATTTTCACATGCAAGATTGCAATAGATAGTGGAAATGGAAAAAACTAAAAATTTAGTACTATCAACAATTACTCTAATAGTGAAAATACTGAAGCTTGACAACTGTAACCGGATTATCCAAAAAATAGTGTTGGGTTTTATAAAAATCATGTAATAATTTTTACTATTTTCTTGACAAAATTATGATTCATTTAGACTATGAATTATTTCTACTATTTCATGTAAATGTAGACATTGCTATAGTAAATTTTTATTTATTGAAAGTCTCTTGTAGAAGAGATTTCACACACAGAATTGAAATAGGTTTTGGTTGTTTAGCGTATTGAAAAATCTATACCTAAATCGCATAGAAAACATTATTGATTGATAGAATATTTTAAAAGTACAGATAAAAAATTGGCTACGAGGAGAAGGAAAGAAGTTATTTTCATTGATATGATTAAATCACTTGCAGTTATCGATCATATATTTCATTTTCTGGTTGCATATTAGTGATATGTGAATTTTTCTACGCAAAACAAAAATAACGAAAATATTTTGTCTACCGGATTAGCAAATGTTGCATGCATTTCAAAAGTATTTGACTTCAGAGAAATTGTTGATTTATGTGTAGAGAAATTAGATTTTAAAATCAGAACAATTATGCTACCAACAAAAAATGCTCATACTTATTTTACTTCAGATGCATATTGAAGTATTGATTCTTTGTATGTGCTTAGAATTGTCAAAATAAATTTTTCTTTTACAGCCACATGCTAGTGGCTTGAACATCATATAAGAGTTTGTTTCATCAACTTCTGAGGTTCCTTCTAATATTTCCTCTCTAGATATTACTTTGTTCAGAGAACCATTTATAGAGTTATGTTCAAGGTGTGCCCATTATAATGGGCCAATAAACTATGCCCAATGCCCTAAGATCCATTCTCTATGTGCTACATTATTCATATAAAAAAATTATGCATTCAACTAGGTTTATCTTATTTCAAATGAATTTCCTTATTTCAATTAATGGATTTGCGAAAAAGTGGTAGATTCTTCATGATTAGATATGTGATAACAAACCTCATCTCGAGTTATGTTGTTGATGAATTGACACATAAGCCTAATTTCAATTTTAATGAATAATTGATGAAGTTTTGTTTTCCAATATCGTGGAGTCAGGAAGATATTTCTAATTTTTGTCTAATTCAAGATATTTTTGTAAAGATAGTTATTTTAAGATAACTAAATGAGAGCGCCATCGAATACCTAGTGAAGCACAATTTTTCCTCTGTGGAAAATGGATACATGAAGAAATATAAAATAATATGGTTATTATATTTCATGGTTTTTGAGGTAAACCATTATTGCTTCTAAAAATTATTATGGACATGTATTTTGTTGTTGAATTATGTAGGAAATACTATGATTGGAAAGTTAGATTTGAACAAAAAAGGAAAAAATAGTTTATTTCTTAGCCATTTACAATTGAATTGCCTATAGCTCAATGAACTGCATATAGTCTTCGAAAGGAATAGTACCCTGTTGTGCTAGTGTCTTGATCTGAAATTGAAGCCATTTATCTTTGAGGTATAGCGAATATGATCTTGATTTCATCCTGCACTAAAGTGCCTCCATGAACAGGCTTGCCATGGTGTCCAATTGGCTCTCTTTTTCTTGCTACTTCCTCCTTAGCCATGTGTTTTTTGCCTATAGTTGAGATCTCACAATTTATTCCCTATCTCTCATCTCACTCAACTCCCTACCCCTCTCTAGGAGTTTCTCTTCCATATGGCCCACACCTTCTACCTTCTTTGACTTGGTAATTTTCATCCAGTGATGTATCCTTCCTCTCTCTTACTCAAGCTCAAAGAAGAGAAGGATTACAAATTTCAGTGGTATTACACTGCCTCCCTCAATGAACTTGTAGTAAGAGTTCAGATTTGATTGTGAGCTAGACTCCTGTAACTCTTGGAATTTCCCTTCTGGTGTTTTTGGAGAAGTTGCCCACTCATGCACTTGTGTTGTTGCTTCCTTGCCTTTCCTCTATCCCTATTGTCCTTATTTTATATTTTTTTGTGTTTCCTATAGTACTAACAATGTTTCCTGTAGGATTGTATGAGGATCCTCTAGAAGGATTTTTCCTCTCTGTAATGGGCTCACCGGTGCCTTGTCTTTCTTTTCTAGTGATTTCCTAGTGAAAGGTTTTCTAACATGGGCGATGGGAGACTTTCGGGTATCTTGTTTTGATGTGTCCTCTTTAACTTTTATTTCCAAGAAAACTAGCTATTCTTGCTTTTTTGGTGACTTCTCAATTATGATTGGAGTCTTGGTGGGTTTTTGTTGCCTCCCTTGTTTGGTCCTAGTGTGGTTGTTCAATCAAGGCTTCCAGGACTAGTAACTTAACCCAAGCTATGGAAAAATGAGAACCAACTAAAACAAAGCAATGAAAATAAACCTACAATCACCATGGCTATCCAAGAAATGGCAAGGCTAGGTAATATTGGCCATCCTCCATGCCAGTGATATATCATAACCAAGAAACCACATGCATGTGCCATGCATGCCAAAACTAGTGAAGAAATCATACATGCAACTTGATACCTGCAACCAAATTTGATGTATCTGCTGATGTCGATGCCTTCTTATGCTTTCCTACTCTTCCTTTTCCTTCTTGCTTCAAGAGTTCAAGTATGCAACACCCTCCAAGAGTGCTCTAAGAAAACTCAAAGTAACCAAGAGAATGAGAGAGAGAGAAAGAATAATGAGAGAGCTCCAAATCTGAATTGACCAAGTCTTGCCCACTGATCCTCAAAAGCCTTTTTATTAATGATGCCTCTATTTTCTTCATTTTACATTATTTTCCTTCAATTTCCTCCTCACATGAAAAATGTGACCTTCCACCTTCCTTTTCTCCTAATTTCCATTATTTTCATAAATAAATGTTCCAAAATACCTTTTTGCCTTTTAAATGCCTTACCCATTGTCTTTGCAATTTCCTTAGCCATAAACAACCAAATGAACACCCCCTAGGATGTCTTTCCCACCATTCAACTTGGAATACGTGTCCCATCATTAGTGGTATTTATATATTTTTACATGGAATTTTAATCAGGGTTGTTACAGAACCCTCCCCCTTGGGGGAACACAGTACTCGGTGTTCAATGACACCTATAACCAAAAGATTGTTGAAAGCAAAACATACTACCCATGGAGCTTTATAACATAGCCCGTTGTAGTATTTACAATGAATGACCTACTCAAAAGTAAAACATCATGATAACATGACTAGATAAAAGCCATACCGCATATTGGATATTTATAACACAACTCATTATAGTATTTACAATGATATACACATATACACATTTTCTTAACCAACAAATAAAGGATATCATGCCTGTATCAATCAACAAGGGAATCTAGAGGCTCACACCTCCACCCTCAAAGTAATACTACGATTCACCTCCTTTTTAGGAAGTCCAAAATCCACTACAAAGTTAAATCTGCATCCAATGTCCATCACTATAATTTTGTGCCACTTGTCCTCTCAGGGAACAGTTATCGGCTCATTGTTCCAAAGTGCACTCCCAATGTGCATTTGATTCCATCTGGTAATGCTAATAACTAAAACAAATCCATTTACGACCTTCCCTTCTCTACTACACATTCCCTTAGGAATCTGGTCACCCCTTCCATGCAGTCACTCGCCTTCAGAGTTCCCCTGGAAACCCCCATCTTGGGTAGTCCATCCCTTGTCAAGGCTTCCTCGCATCAAAATATACAAGAAACAAGGCATATATCTACCTCAACATATGCTACCGATCATAGCCTGCTCATGGAAATCAATGGGCACTATTGGATACCAGTGTCCCACAATGGACTTGCTCTTGAATACATTACCAACATGTTGTTGTATGTTCCAATTTCTTTTGTTGTTGCTTCCAATTCTTGCAGTCAATTTCAACCACTCAACCGAGAATTTCATAGATTCCTCTTCCAATCACATAACTTCCATTAGATTTAAAATAAATTAAAATAAATTCACCTTATACCTCATTGGTAGCTCGTAAATAAAGTATATTTTCAATCATGTTCGCTTCGTGTCACAACAAGTCAAACTAGCATATTTGACCAAATCAACATATATAAAGATATCACAAGAGGTTAGCTCAAAACAAAATGATCATAGATCAAAATCATAAATCACATGTAACCATCATAAACTAGAATCATAGTTCATAAACTAGAATCATAGATCATAAATGAGAATCATAGATCATAAACAAGAATCATAATTCACATGTAATCATCATATACCAGAATCATAGGTCACATGCATAATAAAACTAGAATAAAATTCTTATACTTATCCTTTCATCAATCCTTATCTTCTACCTTTGTCTTTATTCCATACGCACTTCAGCTTGATTTCTACACCCGAAAAACACCCAGTGCCTTCTCCTCAACCATGTGCATAGAAGAATAATGTGCATCACACACATACAACCACACCTGAGACACAACACCATGCAATAGATGCACCTACACCTTACATACAACTCATACACCTACAACGAGTGTACAACACAGTGCATCATCTATACCTTATGTGCAATACCACCTAATACATGTAACTACACAGAGCACACCACAACAAGTATGCATGCCATAATACCATGACCACATGATGCACATACATAATACCACATGCCCATAACACAAAATCGATGACATGCACACAGTACCACATGTACACCAGTACCATACGTACAACATGTACATAGTACCACTGATACACCGCACCGCCTGCACAACGTGTGCACAACATCACATGTACATTGAACCACCTACACAACACCACATCTATACTACACCACTATACAATGCGTAGACAATACCACATGTACACAGTACCACATGCATGACATGTATGCGACACCACTTGTACACAGTGCCATATGCACGACATGTACATAGCACCACATGCACACAACAAGGCGTGTACAATGTGTACACATCACCACACGCACATGGCACCACTTGTACATTCATGCACACCACACCATATGTACATTGTACCAATGTACCACATGCATGCAACACCACTTTTACATAGCACTGCATATCCCACACGTACGTAACATCATCTACACACAACACTACGTATCCAACTTGCGCATAACACCATATGCACACAACACTACATATTCATTATGCACACATTACAATATGTACACAATACCACATATCAACATGTACATAGACCAGATGCACACACACCACATATACGTAATGAAGACAGGACAATATGTATACAACATCCCATATGCAATATTTGCACAACCCTATTTGTACCATCATGTACATAACATTGCATAAATAACATGTACACATGCTATGTGTACACAATACCACACGTTCACACATCATAGATGCAACATGTACAACATATACAACATATGCATAACAGTAGTACCACACATCCAAAACCATATTGTCCTTACCAAGAAACCTTGCTTTTGGTATCTCATCCATGCTTATCCTAGCATGTCGCAAACCATAATGCTTTCACTTTGTTGATGTATCCTTCAACATTACCTATCATAACATAAACATAGGCATAATAAATGTATACAATACTAAAAATCATATCCACATGATACCGAGCTCGTATATTTTTCATGGCTACTGTCCCCACTTGATTCCTCATGAACCAGGAACCTCTTCATGCCATTCAATTGCATAAGCAATTATTCCTTCACAAGAATGATCCTTGACAATCCCTATCAGACAGTGACATAGATAAATAGATATATATATATATAATCATTAGCATAAAACAATCATCACCTTGTCAAACAACGACATACATGCATTCATGTATACATATATAAACATCAACATAATCATGATCATAGCAAAATTGCCAAATAACATAAGGTTGAAGTTAAGACAACTTCCTTTATTCATGTACGGCATGCATAATATTGAAAACAACAATTACCAACATAGCCAAGGCATCTGATGCCTCAGATCCATTTCCTCTACCTTTTCTAGTTACCTTTCGCATGTTTGTACTTCCATGGTCCATTTACCACAATAAACCCAACTAGTCCAAACGACTATAATATTCTTCCCTTCCGTTATGCTCACTCATACACAGAGCTTCATCTAGGTCTTACATCACCTGTTGGGTACCACGTGGCTCTCCCGATTTCCATCAACTTTCCTCTTTCCCAACCAATTCCCGAGACTCAAAACATAAAATGGAAGACAAGAAACAAACAAAAAGACCATAAAAACCAATAACAACATGACTTCGTAAACAAAGTGGTATGGTCATACACTAGACATAACCAAAGTCATAAATCAAGCTCAACAATTCATAAAAGACCAAAAACACAAGACTGACACCATGATGCAATCCGCATGGTTCCCAAGGAAAGCTCAACCTGAGCCATCTTCAAGATTTCATGGCAACTTGTCTTGACATACAACTCCCTATATCATGCTGCCATAAACACATAACTATCAATGTATAATTAAGCATAATAATACACCAGCTAGCTTATCTAATTGTGCTAAGCACACTGCCTGGAACTGAACACATCCACGTCATCTCTCAAGGGACTCAATCCTTTAACATATATACCTGTAGCTAAAGACTAGCTAATATACCTTTCAAGTGCATGTTCATGAAGATAGCACATATCCACGTATTGTCTGACAAAATCAAGGTTAAGAAGACTTCCTATGTGCAAAGCACTCATTCGTTCAAAATTAGGGGTTCCAATCATATCCAAAGGAATTCTTTTCCAATTCCTTTCTCTTACCCTTTTACCTTGTTGGGATCGAGGCTTACTATGTGTTGTCACACCACCCAATTGTTAGTTATATAGGCACATAAACTATTACCTTATCATTCTAATACCAAGCGTGTTACCCTGTAATTGCTCACACATGTCAACCACATGTTCCAAATATCAAGATAATCATATATATTAATTCGAAATCTACTGTTAGTAAGACTAACAATCATTTCATAATCCATAGTCATCAGTCATAATACTACAACTATCACCTACTATACTCAAGTACATATCAACTGTCTCAACAAATATATTTTAGTACAGTCATCTTAAAACAAGATCATTTGAATGCATACTCATGTTATGCAATTCATCAAACATCCATACCGTGTTAAATAAATCAACCAAATGACATAATCAATAATCAAGCACAAAATATATGACATAAGCAACTGATACATTAATGTATCTTAGGAGAGGTGAGCTTGTATGCACAATCAATCTAGTTAACATGATATGATTTTACAACATATCACCTCAAGCACTCATAAGATCATGATATCCATAAAAATATCTAACTAACATGTTCACATCATAAACTCATACAAATATACAAAATCAATCTCGATTAGTATGACACCATATCGCAAAAATTTCAGTTCATACCTAAATATCACAGCCATAACAATCTGCATAGGTCAAACCAGGTTAAAACAGTACATATAACATCAATATCTTCAAGGTAATGAACATAACTGTCACGGATATGACCAATCCAAATTATAACATCAATGTCTCAATGGAATAACTCTAATCATCAAGTTAATAGCATATAACAATAATAAGTTGTATATCATGCTCATCAACAACATAAAACTGAATCATCAAGCTAACTATCATATAATAATCAACAAGTTAACCTATAACATACTCATCAGTAACATATAGGATAATCATCATGTTATCTAATATAAAACAACAATAGCGATGCATACAACAACAAGTTACTATCATTCTTGAATATCTAACACATGTGAATATAACTACACTAATCAACCAACATCTATCATGAATGTAACCATAACATCAAAAGACATGTACATAAACCTAATGTATACAAACCTAATGCATATAGAATCCTTAACTTACATACCAGCATGTCGAACATACAATACATGTATGATGATCTACTCCTACCCCAAAGTCTAATGTTGCAACCTCATTATAATGATTTGCATCTCCTGCTCTATCTTAGCCAACACATTAGCATCATAACATCCAATGGCACCATGATTACCAAAATTGCATACAATGAATCCACAAGACATGTTTTACTTACTATACATGCATAATCATAACCAAGACCATACGTGCATAACAACAACCAGTACCCCATTGTGCACATTGCCACATGCAACAAATAATATGCATAAGCAATGCCAAATAAACTACACCTACGCATAAATCCATGTAGTCAAACATAAGTGATCAATTCTTGTAATCAACCTACAAGAATGATACATGTAATCAAAATATTCAAAAATGTAACCTAACATACAAGGATGTAAGTAGGTATCATGAAACCAACATATAAGCGACATATAATCCATACACAATCAGTCAAATGTTCCTAAACTCCATACATCATGTCTATTAATTTGAAATCAATATTCACCAATGCTAACAACCTATAAGCATACCCCCTTGCTATCCATGGTCCACACTAAGGTAGAAGGAGGAAGTTATTATAATGGTTCGATCTCCAATGTCCAATTATGGAAATGGGATCTCCAAATCTCTATTAAATTTAATCATACTTGAAAATAAATTGATTTTTATTTCTCATATACTTGTATGAGACTAAGTAAAAAATATTACACTTATTCCACTTGTAACTTCATAACTAAAAACATGTCACTTTTCCATTTCCTTACATCATTAGAGTTACCTAAAGATTAACTGTAATTAGCAGTCCTCTTATCACAATAGTAGCATTGCTTCTAGCCTGAGGGTTGAATGCCATGGAAAGATACTGAGCTACATCATCATCATACCCTCTAATCGGCTCAAATAATCCCAACCAGTGATCCCTTCTAAATATTTCTACCATAGGCTGATGGAGGTGTATCCTAGATGTGTTTGTGGGTTCCCTTCTGTTTAATCTTGTCGTCATTTCTCTTCTCTGGCGAGCTGACTGTAGGGAGTTTGGTGGGCTAACTTTATTGTTTTACAAGGTGACTAATAGTTTAGAATTTTTGAAGGATGACTGCATTTTTTCTTTCTATCCCAACACAATTTTCTTCAACTTCACAAAATTATGTCTAAAGCCTAGGCCCCCTATGATTACTAGAAAATTTAGATTTGTTTCTCTTTTCCTTTTCCTAGCTATCATGTCAAAACCCAGGAGATATGGGCCACCTACCTTTCATTTTGATGCTCTAGATAGGATAATTTTTAAACAACTAGACCTTATGCACCCCCTTACAATGTTCTTTGTGAATTTCCAATGCTTGCTGCAACTCTTTGTGTTTCATGTAGTTCTGTTTCCTATAGTTTTATTTCCTATAGGGTAGCTAAAATAGGTTTTCTTCATCGATGGCTCTCCAAGGTGGTACTGGTCTCCCTGATCTCGAAATGAACAATGGGTGCATGAAAATTTGGAATATTTTTTCTATTTATGTTCTATTCCTTGGAGCACTATGTTGGCTGGTAGTGTATGAGATTTCCTCATTGAGACCATTGGCCCACCATTGGTTATCAGACAACCTCCCCTCGTAATCATAACCCACTCTCACATAGCATAACTCAACCACCTTTTTTACTGATGCTCCTTGATGTGACATTGTAACGTGGCATGTTGACTGGGAGTTTACTTTTGTCTTTGAGTTGAGGGTGGCCATGTTAACTCGCCACCTCCAGCTTATAAAAATGAACTTTTTCATATTCCTACACTTTTTTCATATCGTACTTGGGGAAGAGTTTAGATGAGGTTCCATACATGTGCCTTCCTTCACTTGGTCGACGCATGCTAGAGGGTGACTTTTTTTTGCTTTTGTTGTTTAGGTAAGTGCTCTCTCTTGGTCATCTTTAGGTTGATTTCTTCCTGCTGATGTAGTTGTCTGCTTTGCCGTGGTGTGCAGGTGCTTGGTCTTTATTGCTGCTATTGAGCTCTGCATAGGAGCCACAATACTGGCATATATGTTGGAGCTCTCTATTTTCATTGGTGGTGGAGGTAAATTTGAAGATAATCTGTTGTTGTCATAAGATAGGCTACTATAGGGGGTCCTATAGTTACTACAAGAAACCCTGTAGTTGCCTCTTCTTCATTATTATTATTCTTTTTTTTCACTTGGAGGGGAGATGGGTGATTATGTAGGAGTGGAGTGATGGTAATGAAGTAGACGAAGTGATAGGTGAGGGAGGCCAATGATGGCATGTCCCTTGGACTCTCTTTCTTCTGTATTTTTTCATTTTTCTAAGTTTTTTATTTTATGTTTTTTATGGACACAGAGGTGCGTATGGTCATGATATGGAATTGGGTGATAGATGATGAGGTGTAGGATCCTCTTCTTCAACCTAGCATAGTCTTATATCATCATTTTCCAATCAGGACTCCTTTCCTATAGTGTTTTATGACATCTTTTAGTACTATAAGATCTTCTTCTAGTAACTACAGGAAACCATGTAAAAGCTACAAAAATGCAACAAAAATTGGTTTTTGATGCTTAGAGGTGAGGACGAATGATGAATACATTGTAGGGATGTAATATGTAAAGTGAATGGTGGAAAAATTGGTTGTTTCTTGGCTTGTTGTCCCTTGAACTCTGAGTGCTTTGTTGTCTTTAAAAAATTGCAAAAATCACATAATTTTATTAGTGGGTAGGTTTGAGGTCACTGCCATGGTACTTTGTTTTTATTTTTCTCTTTTATTTTTCTCTCTCTCTCTCTCTCGTTTTGAAAGACACACATGTCACCTCAAAGGAGTTTTTCAACATATTTTTCCTTCCTTAGGTGCACCAAGGGAGGTTTTCTCCCAAGGATATTTTTATTTTCACATTTTCACTCCTTGGCTCCCGCAAGGAGGTTTTTAACCCAAAAGTTGGCTTTGAGTGCCTCATAGAGGTTTTCACCTAGGTCCCTTAATTAATTTTTTTATGTTTTCTTTTTTCTCTTTTCTTTCAAAAATAAAAACAATCTTCAAGAATTTGGTGAGCTGGAAGATGAGACACTTCCAAGCACATTCACTTCCTTACTAGTGGTACTGATGAACTCCTCCCTTGATAGAGGTATTTTATAGGCTTTCAATCTATATCCATTGAAAAGAAAGGGGATACCTTCTTCCTCAATGGTCCTCATTTGCACAACCCCATTATCATGGAACTTTTCTATCAGATATGGGCCCAACCACCTGTTGATAAATTTTCCTTTGAAGTCCTTGAACCTAGAGTCATATAGCATATCCCAGTATCCTTCTTGAAAAATGTTGTCCTTGATATTATTGTCATGCCAAACCTTTGTCTGTACTTGAACAACTTTAGTGTGTAAGAGGACCTGCATCCTGAATTCATCCAAAGCATTGAGCTGAAGTGGGCTCTCCTTTTGTGCCTTTGTAACATCCAAATCCAACTATGCTTCCATTCTCAAAATGTTGTACTCAAACTCAATGGAGAGCAAAGCCTTCTTTTCATAGACCAATTCATAAGGGGTGAAGCTAGTGGATGTCTTCCATGTTGTATTATAGGCCTAAGTGGCCTCCACTAGTCTACCAGTCCAATCTTTGCTACTATTGCTCACAACCTTGGTGAGGATGCCTTCCATTGCTCTATTAGTAAACCTCTACTTGTCCATTGGCATGAGGATGATAAGCAATTGACTTCCTATGTTTGATCTTATGTTGCCTCAAAAATTCTCAATAAGGTGTGATGTGAATTGAGCTCCTTGATTAGTGACTAGTTCTCTAGTGTACCTAATCTTGTAGAAGATATTCTCCCTTAACTAACGGGTTGCTTTCTCTTATGTTTATACCTTCAAAGCCTTGGTCTCAGTCCACTTTTTCAAATAATCATTGCATACAATTATGTGCTTTCTATGCCCTGATGGTGGATCAATGGGCCTAATGAAATCCACGCCCCACTTGTCAAATGGCTCACGATTCAATTGAGGTTGCAAAGGAATTTCATCCTTGGGAGTAGGTTTCCCCATCCCTTGGCACTGATCACATCGACTGGTGTATCTTCTTGCATTTTGGTGGAGAGTGGGCCAGTAGTACCCAACTTGTAGTACCTTCAAGGTTGTCCTCTTGGCTACAAAGTGACCTCCACAAGGCCCATCATGATAGGCTAGAAGGATTTCAAAGACTTCCTCCTCCTTGACACATATCCTAAAAATTTTGTTTGGGCTTAGATTGAAGATATTTCCCCCAATCTAAGTGAATGGGGCACTCTTTCTTAAAATTCTGCATTTTTCCTTGGAGGACAAATTTGGAGGGAACTGTAGAGCCACTAGGTAGTTAGCTATGTTAGAATACCATAGAGAGAGAACTAAAATAGAAATAAAATTCTCATCTGGTAGTTGATCATCAACCATTCCTTCCTCACCTGCATGAAAATAAAGTCTAGACAAAAAATATGCAACTACGTTTTCCCTACCATGCTTATCAACGATAGTTAGATCAAACTATCGTAATAAACACAACCATCTAATAATTTAGGGATTCAGATTAGGCTTGTTCATCAAATATTCAATAGCAGCATGGTCAATATGTACAAAGGTCTAGTAACCAGTGATGTAGTGTGTAAATTTGTTAAAGGAATGGACAACAAGTAGGAGCTCTTTTCCGTTATAGGATAGTTCAATTCAACCTTGGACAAATTTTTGCTAATGAAGTAAATGGCATAATGCAGCTTGTCATCTATCTAGGCTAGGTCTGCTCCTATAGTTTTTTCAGAGGCATCAACATGGATGTGGAAAGGAAGAGCCCAATTTGCGCCTCGAAATATGGGTGTAGTAGTCAACTTGTCCTTTAGGGTTTCTAGGGCCACTTCGAAACTTTCTGACCAATAAAACTCAGAGTCCCTAGCTAGTGGTCCAAACAATGGTGATGCTACTTTGTTGAAATCCTTTATGAATATCTTATAGTATCGAGCTAAGTGCAAGAAGCTTTTGACATCACTTTGATTTTGAGGAATAGGGACCCTCTTTATGATATCAATTTTATTTGGGTCCACTTTTAGTCCTTCCTGAGATATTGAGTGACCTAGGATAGTCCCTGCATTCATCAAGAACTCACACATCTCAGGAATAAGGGATAGGTTAATTTCAATGCACTTATTTAATACTTTCCTAAAGTTAGAGAGAGCCTCTTGGAAATCACATGCATAGGGAGTGAAGTCATCCATATAGGTTTCTACATAGTCTTGGATTATCTTGGCAAAGATACTCAGAACTTCCCTCTAAAAAGTGGAAGGGGCATTAGGTAATCCAATAGGAAGGATCCTATAATAAAAGGTATCCCAAGGACAAGTGAAGGTGGTTTTATCTTCCTCCTTTGGGTTGATCTAGATCTGAATGTATCCAGTGAATCCATATAGGAAAGAGAAGAAATTATTCCCTGTAAGACCATCCAAGAATTGACCAATGAAAGGTAGAGGGAAATGGTATTTTTTTGTGGCTTTGTTTAACTCTCTATAGTGCACATAGATCCTCTATTTTCCAATCTGCTTTGGGACTAGAACTAGAGGAGACACCTACCCACTATTTGAGACAGGGTAAATAAACCCTGCATCCAACAACTTTTGGAGTTCTTCTTTAACTATGTCTTTGAGGGCTGGGTTAATTCTACTCTAAGGTTGGCACATTGGCTTGCAACCTTCCTTGATGTAAATGTGGTGAGTACCCACTGAAGGGTGCACTCCCTTTATTTCCTTATAACTCAAGGCAAAAGGAATCTAGATGCTCTCTTAGCAATTCACATAACTCCTTTTCCTGAATTGTAAAAAATGAGGACTTGATTTTCAATGTTTTAGCTGGACCAAATTATATCATCTTGACATGAGTATGACTTGAGTAAGCTAGGCACAAATCATTCCAAGGTTTATCTTCATATTTCTTTACTAGCTCATCAAGAGGCATGGTATTGGGAGGTTGATTCTGGAGGATTTGATCAATCATGCCATCTTCATCAAGTAATCCCTCTCCTATAATACTATCTAGGGTTCATATTTGGTAATATGTGGCATGGTATACTTCATATTCCTCCTCCTCTTCTGACCATAAGGGTAATTCATGTTCTAGATATTTTTGATCAGGAGGTTACAAGACCAATTGTTTGGAAAAATGCCCATTTTTAATGGTCATATTCCCACCCCTGCAGCTTATGTAAGCATCAACAGTGGCTATCCACAACCTTCCAAGGATGAGAGGATAACCATTGAAGTTGGTATTAGGTTAGAGAGCTAAGAAGTTAGCAGGGTATTCTGAGGAATCAATGGAGATGATCACATCCTCAACAACTCCCTCGGGAGCTACCGTGGATCTATCTGCAAGATGCAAGACTGTTGTGTTTCGTTAATTATTCTTGTAGGTTCAATTTAAGCATGGTATCCATAGTCATCACATTGTTGGAAGCCCCAAGATCAATCAAAGTGTGGGGGACAATGATGCCATAAATGTGCACATCTACCATAGGAATTCCAGGGTCTAGATACTTCTGGAAAATTAGTCTCCCTAACATTGAATCAGACAGGTGCCCAATGACATTAATGGTAAGGGTATGTTTCTTTCTCATCCTAGGATGTTTGAATCATTTCTCCTTGATTAAATTGTTGTATATGGGGACATCCTTGATAGCTTGGAGGAGTGGGATTTTGACACACAAGTTTTCTGTTCACCCGGAAGTTCAATCTCTTCTAGACTGTGCTCGCTAGGATTGATTAGTCTCTCAGGAAAAGGAGGTGGATTGGCTTGAGGAACACTATACTCCTTTTCCTCTTCAAGCTCCTCAAGTGCAAATGAAGTTTGGTTGTTTGGAAGCACTCTTCTAGACCTAAGGTTGATTTCTTGAATTTTCACAACATAGTTAGGGAAGGATGACTCTCCACTATATAGTTGTTGTGCCTAATTGTTGTTCAGGTTCATATTTCATTGAGTAGGCATCTAAGGCTTCCTAGGTGGAGTAGGGTGGAGTTGTGATTGAGATAAAGGTGGAGGCAGGAAGGTTGGAGATTGGATGTATGGAGGCATTGACCCATGTGATGTGTATTCCACTGAGGTTGTGGGGGAGCATATGGATGAAATGATTGATTAACAGGTTGGAAATGGTATTGAGGTGCATAAGATCAGGGAGAAGGTGTGGATCATGAAGAATGAGAAAGAGCACACCAAGGGGGAATGGATCCATTCCAATTGGGGTTGTAATATGAATAGGATGTCCCTTGCATGCCCTCCTGGTATTGTCGAGGTCCTTGAGGCCTCCTTTGGTTAATATAACAGAGTTGTTCAATCACACCTTGAGTTACTTGATACACAACTTTCAATCTAGGCAGAGAAGGGAACTTGTCTATGAAATTTTTTTCCTCACAAACCAAGTAGACCTCTATAATGTTCAATGGACATTCACTTTTAGGGTGACTCCTGGTGCATCCAGGGCAAAATACAACTAAGCCTCTTTCTTCTTCCTCCTTCTTCATCTCGATCCACATGGTGTCCATTTGTAGAGCAAGGGTATGCCACATTTCACTCTTAAATTCCTCCAACATTTTTCCAATTTCACTTTTGATGGATGTATTGGAGGAGGATGAACTAGCCAAAGATTGACTAAACATACCCTTCTTTCTAGATTCCCTATAATGATTTTTGAAAATTGTATTGATATGATCACAAGATAATTGGTAGATCTCCCATCTAGACAACATGTTTAGGGTTTCTAGGATATCTTCCATGATACCTCTAAGACAGAATAACTTGAGTGATTTAGGATTGAGGGTGCATCTGGTCCTTTTGTAGCTAAGTTGGAACCTTTCCTTATAATCTTCCAAGGATTCATCATGTCCCAAGGTCATTCTAAAAATTTCTTGTTTGGTATCCTTGGACCTACAGTAGTCCCTATACTTGTCATTGAAGGATTGCTACATATAAGCGCAAGTAGTGATCTTGGCCCTAGGAAAACCCATGAACTAGTGCAAGGTTGCTTCCTTAAGGGTGGATGGGAACAATTTCAACTTCTACTCATGGGAGGTATAATCATAAGTTCTAAATATGACAACAAACTAAAACAACAAGGTATCAGGGTCATCTACGGTTAAGCCCTGAAAGTGAGGAAAGGCAGAGGGGCTTATGTTTTTTCATCCTAGCATCTCCATTCGTCTCTATAATGGGAAAATCAACTTCATTTCTATTTTGAGCCATGTTGTAAGTGTGTGGAAGGCTTTCTTCTTCTTCTTCCTCCCTAATAGGCACTTCAAATATCTCCGGTTATTCACCTAATGGGTCCTCCAATTCCCCTGTAGTCAGAGAGGGAAGCTAGCAACCATTGAAGAAGAGGGAAGGTTGGTTTTCTAGTGGCGTGGGGGTATTTGGCAAAACGTTTCCTAAATTGTGTCTACTCCTATGAGACATGGTTATTTTTTTTTAGGTTTTTCTAAATTGCTTGTAAAATGGAAAGAAAGTAGAAGTTGGAACTACTTACTAAATGTAAAATAGAAGGGAAAACAAAAATTGCAACTACTTACTGAATGTAAAATAGAAAGGAAAGAAGAAATTCCAAATACTTACTGAATATAAAATAGAAAGGAAAGAAAAAATTGCAACTGGTTAGACACCTTCCCATCAATGGCACCAAAATGTTATGAGCCCCAGTATTGTAGCAAGGATGTTACAAATCCTAGGGCTACCATCATTACTTTATCAACCCAGGGTTTGTACGAACTTGGAGGTGACAATGCTATATGCATATTAGATGTAAAAGTATACTCTTGTCACTTTTCAACTAGGGAAATAAACCATTAGGGTTTTTCAAACCAATCTTCTATAGACTAGAATGAGCCTGAATACTGACAGTGAATGTAAATTTAAATTTTATGTAGAAAGTAAATTCTTACCTATCTTAGGAAAATGAAAGCATTGAATGGAAAGTGCTTACAAAATGACATGAAATTATCTAGCTAATAATTGACACACATTACTTGCAAAAGAGAACTAATCTAACCTTGCATTCTATCATCCAACTATATGGAATAAGTAGGCATTGAAATTATCCTAACACTTTTATGACTCATATATGCATGCACTAGGTATCTTCTGTCAAAATTGTAGAAAAAGTGTTTTTTTTTTCAATTTAGAAATGTGAATGCTAAGCTAAACTATCTAATAATTTGCAAGGGAGAAAGGCATGAAAACGCTGGTCCAAAATGGCATTGAGGGGCATGGAAGTCAAGTGGAGGGCCTACCTTATGCTCAAATAAACATTTCTGCTCAAAACAGGCTAAAATAGGTTGCTACATGGTTTCCTATATTTACTACAAGATGTCCTGGTTTACTACAGGATATCCTAGTTTGCTACAGTATATCCTAGTTTTCTACAGGAAACTAGTTGAAGGCTATAGGAAGGTAAGGAAGGTAAAATGAACTATTAGGGAGATTTATGATAGTGGAATAAGGTGTACGGAAGGTGCACAATGCCCAAGGCTCAACGCAACACTTCAAGATGGTCGGATTTTCTCAAGGTGGCTATAAAACATAAATTTAGATTAGGGGTTGGTAGCCCTCTACTGTAGGTATAGAAGACTTAGATGAGGCTGGTGGAATGAGTTCCTCACTACAGATCAAAAAATCTTGTAACAAACCATTTTCTTCTCTTCATTTATCCATATCTTCATATAAATATGGAGAAGATGAGTTGAATTTGAGAAAATTGATTTATTGATGACTAATCACTATATTTATGGAATGTAATGCCCTCCTAAACTACAACAAACTCAAGAAAAGAAATGACCAATGCACAATTCCCAAGGTGCACAATGCCCAAGGCTCAACGCAACACTTCAAGATGGTTGGATTTTCTCAAGGTGGCTATAAAACATAAATTCAGATTAGGGGTTGGTAGCCCTCTACTATAGGTATAGAAGACTTAAATGAGGCTGGTGGAATGAGTTCCTCACTACAGATCAAAAATTCTTGTAACAACCCATTTTCTTCTCTTCATTTATCCATATCTTCATATAAATATGGAGAAGATGAGTTGAATTTCAGAAAACTGATTTATTGATGACTAATCACTATATTTATGGAATGTAATGCCCTCCTAAACTACAACAAACTCAAGAAAAGAAATGACCAATGCAGGTGCTTCCAACTTATAAAAAATGATCTATTCAACAAGGAAGCCTAAGCTATGCAATGATCAAAAGATAAATCTATTTTTGGGGCTGTGAGAGTGGGGCCCTCAAACCATGATCCCATGAGGGAGATGAGGAAGAGGCCACTACCACAAGAATTTTTGAAGTATTCTCTTTAACTATTGCACCACTAATCTACTTCTTCAACTAATCAAATAAAAACTAAATAATGAATCAACTACTTGTATATTAAACAAAGCAGGAATAACTTGAGGAGCTAACTATGATTTTAATGTAAGAATACATGTACAAAAAGAGGAACCTCTGTTGATAGGGTTGGACCCTTACCCAAGAGCTTTATCCCTATGAGTTAAATCAGTGTTGGATCAAGTTAAACCTTTTCGTTATCATAAAAATTTCATAAGAGTAATAGTCACAATTTTTTAGCTCCAAATTGCCTCTTGGCTAAAACAAAGAATCAAATCATAGTGAGGCCCTTGGCCTTCTTATTTATAAAAATTGAAGTGGCCAAAATCTTCCTAAAAATTAGGGAAGCTTGGCTCCCAAACTGGATATTGACTTTTCTTCAACTATCACTGGCTTGGTTGCTAGTGAACTTGGTTAGCTTGGGTGCTTTTAAGTCCGAGTTGATGAGATTTGGTGAAGAAATCTTTTAATGATTTAGGAGTTAAGGAAGGAGGCCAAATCTCCTAAAATCCCTCTTTCTTGTCCACTTCGAGTTCCTGCACTTAAATTAGCTCCAAAACTACTCCAATTCCTATAATTAATGCATATTTGGCCACATGACATAACATCTAACCTTTACCCTTCTCACTAAGAAAAAAATATAATAAAATATGTAAGTAAATGTGAAAAAAAATGATTTTAATAAGCTGGAGAGTGCCATTAAGGCCCATATAATTTACTTATTGATGAACCTCATCATCTTGTTGAATAACATATAAGAATCTTCTTTTACCTGATAATTGATGAAATTAGTACCCATCCATGGAATACCTGGAAGAACAATGTAGTGCTCCATGAACATATTTTACATTTTATTCTATGTGAGTTTTATTTACAACTTAATGTATTATTAAAAAAAAAGAGAGAAGATCTTGAAAACCTTTTAGGAATTTAGTTACAAGGAGAAGCATCCTGATCTAGGGTTTGAGTCAGGGTTGGAAGCTGGTGACCATGGCAGGTCATGGAGGAGGGAGTTCTGCTCCCTCCTACAATCACATAGTCACCAACAGGAATAAGGAAACTGATTTGCATCACTTTAAGAAACCAATAGAGGGGATTACTGAGGACACTAACACGGAAAAAAATTAAAACTCATGAACAAAGAGAAAATAATGAGGAAGATAGTGGGGAGAAGAGGAAAGATGGCATAATTCAGAAAGATGCACCTTTGAGGGAGACAGGGGCTTGCAAACCCAAGTCGACTATCACTCCTCGGGTCATTTTAAGTGAGCCAGTTCTACAAGTGCACAGAGATGACATGGCGGAACACGCGATCATATGAAAATTTATGGGGACCTGGCCAACAGAAAAGGCCTTAGATGCATGGATAAGGTACCACTGGAAACCGAAAGGAGAAATAAACCTTCACCTTGGATCCAAGGGTTTCTTCACAGTGGTGTTCATGAGCTTAGAAGATAAAGACAAAGTGTTCAAGGGAGGACCCTATTTTTACGCTGCTGCAGGCCTTGACATTAGACCTTGGGTGATGAACTTTGTTCTAGAATGAGAAAAAATCACTTCAATGCTAGTATGGATAAGACTTTACTCCCTTCCTATAGATTATTGGCAGTCAGAGTCTCTAAAGGCTATTGGCAATAAACTAGGGCATCTTATAAAGATATCATATGCAACATGAAGAGGCAAATACACTTCCTTCGTGTGGAAATGAAACTATTTGGGGCACTCCGAGACGAGATCATCTTAGAAGTTTATGATGAGGAATGGGTGTAGGCGGTGGACTATGAGCATGTCCCATTTAGGTCCTGCAAGTGCCATGAACATGGCCACCTATACAGAGGTTGCCCATTAAACAAACTAGAAAGCAACAAAAAAACCACCACAAGCAAAGATCCTAAGGGTTTCACTAAGGTGGGGTGTAAGGGGAAAGGAGGAAAGCGGCACCAAAAGAAAGTCAATGAGGAAAGACCACTGAGACATAATAGTTTCAAAATCTTAGAAGAATGAATTGGAAACAACAGGGAAAAACAAAAATCGGAGACTAAGATCAATGAGAAGGATAGAGATACCAGCATGGAGGACATACCAGAAAACAACGAGCCATAAGATGATCTATCGAGTAGTGTGGAGCTCAGCAGGGACCATGATATGACCCCAAGTGATCCAGGAATAAAGGATCATGAACTACAGGAGATTCTTGAGAAGGAAAACTTGGATCTAAAAAAGCTTCTGGAGTAGGGCATTACCAAAGGAGTTGAATACCTACCAAAAGACGAGTTTGATAGGATTCAACAACTCGTCCTATGGAGATCCCAATCGAAAAGCTCTGGAGTCAAAAGAAACCATGAAAGCCAATAAAATAGAGGGGTGAAGGCAATGGAAGATACACCAGGGCACTCTTCCAAGAGCTCGGGTAGGAAAATAGGAAGGAAAAGATAGAATGAGCTACTGAAAGAATGTGGAAAACTCATGATCAACTCATGTAAGATGAAAGATCTCACCCGTTACTCTTTTACAAACCTTTCTTAATGAAGTTCACAACCTGGAATATTAGGGGCTTAGGAAGTAAAAGGAAATAGAGTAATCTTAGCAGTAGAATAAAATAAGGAAAACCAGAAATGGTTTTCATTTAGGAAACAAAATGCTCGATGGATAAAATCAGAGAAATACATAGAAAATGGTTGAGCAGGTATGAGTATCTAGAGGTTAAGGTAGACAACTTGGCAGGAGGGATCCTTATGCTCTAGGGTCCCCAAAAAATTGGAACCTTTGACGCGGAAGTGTCTAGGAACTACCTTTCACTGGTAATACAACCTGTGGGTGATAAGGAGAGTTACATGATTACAAATGTATATGGCCCTAAAAAAATAGAAGACAAACTCAAGCTTCTCACTTCCCTTAAGGAGCTAAAAGAGAGATATCTTGATATGCCATGGATTCTTGTAGGGGATTTCAATATGATCAAATCTCTTACAGAGAAAAAAGGGGGTACCAAAACACTAGGAAGAGACTCCATTGCCTTCCAGAACTTCATAAATAACATTAGATTAGTGGATGCTGAAACAATAAATGGCACCTTTACCTAGAACAACAAGATAGGAGGGGCTTCTCAAGTTGCCTCCAAACTAGATAGATTCATGATATCAAAGGACCTATTTCTCAAATGCCCTGATATGTCAACTTCAATCCTTCCTTTTGGAGGCTCAGACAACTAGCCAGTCCAGCTTGAAGCCACTTCTGTGGGCACGCTGAGGAATAGACCTTTCAGGTTTGAAAATGTCTAGCTATCTCACCCTGACTTCACCAACAATTTTGATAAATGGTGGATGGAAGAGTTTCCCTTTCAAGGCACCAAAATGTTCATGCTACAATAGAGACTTAAACACATCAAAGTTAAACTCAAAGATTGGAACAAAAAATAGTTTGGTAACATATTCGAAGCCAAAAAAGAAGTTGAACAAAAACTTCGAGGCATTAATTAGCTTATGATCATAGAGGGCTTTAACAATGAAAGGAAATCTCAAGCATATATTCTTCAAAAGGAATGAGATGACAGGTGCAGGAAAGAGGATATTTTCCGGAGGCAGAAATCGAGAGTATAGTGGATTAAAGAAGGGGAAAGAAACACAAAGTTTTTTCACAAGTCAACTTTGAGTCACAGGTCACACAATACAATTCTAAAACTCAAAGATTCTCAAGGGAAAGAGCTTGTCACTCACAAAGAAATGGAATCTGTCCTAGTACAACACTTCCTCAGCAATGCAAAGGAACCTCTCTTAGATAGGCACAATTCATTAACAAATTCACAAAGTATATTCCCAATCTTGTCACAAAGGAGGACAATCATAATCTCAATAGGCCAGTATCCGAGGATGAAATCAGGGAAGTTATCAACGAGATGAAAAATGGGAAAGCTCCTAGCCCAGATGGTTTCAATGTGGACTTTTTCAAAGCATGTTGGAAAACAGTCAAACAAGCTGTCCTTGAGGTGGTGGAAGACTCAATAAGATCTAGATCGGTCCTACAGGCTCTCAATGCCTCTTTTATAGCTTTGACTCCAAAGAAGGAGAAAGAGATCAAACTAGACAGATTTAGACCCATAGCTTTATGTAATGTGGTGTACAAAATTATTTCAAAAGTAATTGCTAATAGACTCAAGCCCCTTCTTCCAGCTCTCATATTAGAGGAGAAAACTAGTGATGTGGAAGGAAGATAGATTCTCAATAATATCATACAAGCTCATGAGATGGTACACTCTCTTAAAAGAAGCAAGCAAGCTGGTATGATCATACAACTTGACCTAGCGAAAGATTATGACAAGCTAAGCTGGTCTTACATTAGGTTAGTGTTGAAAGCTTATGGTTTTGACCACAATTGGATCAGATGGGTTATGGCTCCTGTATCCACAACCAGTTTCCCAATCTTGCTTAATGGCTCACCCTCAAGAACCTTCATGCCTTCAAGGGAACCAAGACAAGGAGATCTGATCTCCCCCTTCCTCTTTGTGCTCATGATGGAAGGGCTAGGCAGAGCGATAAAAATGGCAAGTGTTGAAGGAAGAATCAAGGGTTTGAAACTCACCACAGATTGAGTGACCTCAACACACCAACAATTTGTAGATGACACTATGTTGTAGGGCATTCCCATAGTCAAGCAAGCCAAAACTTTCAAACAAATCTTGAATGACTTTGCTATGGCTGCTGGTATAGAGGTAAGCCTTGACAAATCAAAAGTTTTCTTTTTTAACACTAACATTGCTATTAAGAGAAATCTTACCAAAATTCTAGGGTTCCAAAGGGGTCAACTACCCTCTAACTACTTGGGAGTGCCCCTCAAAGACAAACCTCTAAGCAAGGGAGTGCGGGAACCAGTCATTAACAAAATTTAGGATAAGGTGAGGAAATGGACATGCAGATCTTCAAATTTAGCAGGGTGCCTTGTGCTCACAAAAGCTATCCTGTAGGCCATACCCATTTTCATAATGCTTGCTATTCCTTTTCCTAAAGGAGTTTTACAATAGATGAGGAACATTCAAAGAGATTTTCTCTAGGGAAAAGGGGAAGAGAAAAGGAAGTGGGCTTTGGTAGCTTGGGAAGAGCTATGCAAACCTAAGGCCCATGGAGTTGGGGTTTCATGACCCCGAAACCCTCAACAGAGTTTCAGGTGCAAAGCCTTGGTGAAGGTGGCTCAAGGAATCGGCAACCCCATTGGCCAAGCTTTGGAAACATAAATATGCAAAAAATTGGAAAGAAACAGATCATATTTGAATGTCTGGGCTTATCAAGGGCTCCCACATTTGGATTATTGCTTGGGAAAATAAAGGCATTGTCTAGTAGCACAACTTTTGGGAGATCGAAGATGGGAACCTGGCAAGATTCTGGGAGGACAACTGGAAGCAAGAACAAAACCTGCTTAGGGATGAACTAATTGATCTCAAGAATAAAACTAACAACAAAGTTTTATGCATGGTCAGTGACTTCTGTGAGAAGGTAAGGAACAATGGCAAACGGAGAATATGGAAGGATCTAGGCTACAGGGAAGAGAGCCCTTTGAAAGCATAGACAAACTCTCTTGCTATGAACTTGGAACAAAGGAAGATTTTGGTTTCATCCTCACCTGACCAACTAAGATGGGAAAGAAACATAGAAGGTAACTTTAACCTAAAAGAAGCCAAACAAATAGCCCTAGGGTTCAATCATCCAAACCCTGATAAGGCATGGAAGAAGCTCTGGCAAAACCTGTATTGGATGAAGATAAAGTTATTCATGTGGTTAGTTCAACAAAATAAAATTCTAACTTGGGAAAATATTCTGAGGAAAGGCTTTGTTGGCCCATCCAAATGTTATCTGTGTGGCACACAAGAGGAGACGATGGAACACTTACTCAACCTTTGCCCCTTCACCTCAACATTGTGGGATTAGATGGCCTCCGTCTTCAGGCGAAGTGATAGGGATGGCCTCAGTATCACCAACACTTTGAGGAATTGGAGAAGGAACTTCTCAGGCAATGTGATCATCAACAATGCTTGGACTCTGGTTCCAGGCTTCTTAATATGGGATGTCTGGAAAGAACACAATGGTAGGATTTTTAAGGGAAAAATAGGCTCAACGCAGAACATTATTGCATAGATATTAAGACAACTCAAAGAGACTCTTGGTGCCCTATTAGGGAGACCTCCTGAGAACCTGACTCTGTCCCAGGACACTCGTATACTACTGCAGTTGGGTCTCCATTCAATAGTTCCCTAGAGCAAACACAAGGATGTGATAAACATTGGTAGGGACTTTTGGCAACCTCCTCGTCATGGTTTCTTGAAAATTAACATAGAAGGAGCCTCTAAAGGAAACCCATGGAAGGCAGGTTTTGGTGGGGTCATCAGAGATCAACAGGGGTGCATAAAGGACATCTTTTATAGTAATCTGGGAAATACCACAAACAACATTGTGGAGTTCATGGCCTTAGAGCAGTGCCTGGAAATACTAATTGAGACAAATTCTCATAATGTCATCATCGAAGCAGACTCACAATTGGTTATTAATGCGGCCAAGAAGATCTACAATGGGAAAGCACCTGGAAGAGTATCAAAAAATTGGAGACTTTTGTAGGTCTTTCAGCGCATTCATTCCCAGCTACAAACCCTAAGAATAGCTAGCTTCATTCATGTGCGGAGAAAATCCAATATGCTAGTTAACCATTTGGTGAATGAAGGAGTGATTTGCAAAGAAATTTACAACAGGTATGCATGGGACTTGATACCCTCACGGAAATTACGTCATGCTTGTCAAAGACAGGCAGACAAAGACATGGAAAACTTCCAAACTATTAGGACTGAATAAGAAGGAAGACCAATCGAAGCAGGAGAAAGCAAAAGTGTAAGTCCTTTTAATCGTTACATTCAAAAAAAAGAAGAAAAGGAAAAAAAGGAGAAGATAAATGTTCAAAATAGAGGTTTCCATAGGGGAGAAACACTGGGTCAATAGAAGGTTTCTTCGTGGGTCATCGGCCATAGATCTTGATAGCCTGAGAAATCTAATGGCCATCGGGTGGAAAATCAAGCAATGGTTAACCACCAAAGCAGATTCGATGCTCTCTAGTGTAACGGTTTATAATCGTCATTGGGTTCGAAAAGGAAATTATAGACTGTGCAGGTTTCCACTCTGAAATCACGAAGGACCATTAGATCAGTCACCAGGCTCCACAAGTAATCAGAGCTTAACTTTCAAAACAGACCCAAACTTTCATAAACTAGTGGCTCACAATCATTTTGTGTCCGTGAACAGGGTAAAAGAGGTGCATGTTGCTGAGATGAGAGTGTTGATGATCATTAGGTCTCATGAAAGCTTAGATGGTTTCGGGTTAGTTTCGGGTTATGTATTTGGTTACCCTTCATAGGGTGAGCATTGTTGATCCTTACTTTGTAAATCCATGTAACATATGTAATCTTTCTTGCAGTTAATAGAAGGCTCCACTCTTATTTTACCAAAAAAGAAAAAAAGAACTTAATGTATTATTTTATGAGGTTGAAATGAGAACATATATCATAGATAATTCAATATTTCTATCCCACATTGTTTTAGATTAGAACTTGTGTACGTACCCACTGAATACCCAAAGAATAATTACAAAGGAGGATTATGGATGCTTCATCCTCGCGGCCACAGTCAATCGATTTTTTTCCTTGTACGATTGAACGGAGGAATGGGTTGAAAATCCCTCTAAAACAGAGAATAATTTTCCTCATAGTACCCCAATAGATTTAGCAAGTATGAGTGGTTCATACGTAACAACAAGTCTTCATGGTAAAATTACTTAAGAGTCTTTTTGTACCTCCGTAGCCACAATCACTCATGTCACAAAAATTATGTGATCGTCAGGAAACACCCATTAGAAAATGAAAGATTAGATTCAACACACAAAGATGATTATCCCCTACCGAAATTTTAGTGTAGCTTGTATTCGCAGATGCCATCATGAGTGGCATGCCCATCTACACGTAGATATTGTTACCCCAACAGTATGGTTGTCTAGATGAGGCTTCCAGCCCATAAACAAACCCATATCTGACACTAAAACCCCATAATGTTATCCATAATGGAGCACCATAGACACTTGATATCACTTCAGAAGTAGGTCATGAGATCAGATTAGTTGACAATCGCACTACACATAGTTGGTCCATTTTCTCCATACGAAACATCCAAAGAATCCATAAACCCCATTTTCAACACCACCTGTACTTGAAACCCACACACCATAACCACAACCTGCAACTGCACACCATTTTCACAAGTATTCTTCCTCGCCGTTACCCAAAAGAAAAAAGTCGCCAATCTTAATGTCTAGCTCTTTGTGGATGCCCTTAACCCTTGATTTCCCTCAACTCTATCCAAGGATGTCCAGCAAGCACTGGGTCATGCAGATGAATCATTGTATTCTAATTCTATCACATTATCACATGGAATCTCATGTGGATGAATCATGGTACTCTAAGTCTATCAAAATATCACATGGAATGTTGTTAGAGAATTGTAACTCACTAATATTGGTTTTAAATTAGATGTCAATGATTATTTTTATCGCCTAACACTTAAATCAAAGGCACACAAAGGTATAGGTGGCATGGGAGGTAGTTTTTTTAGAGGGAAATGCTTTATGGTGTAATTATATTGGTAACTTTGCACTCTATAATATGCTTGACAATGCTTCCACTTACAAGACTTATTATTATTTCAATCCATAAATTGAACATTTTTGCTACCATTAGAGGATTGCAATGAATAAGTTAGAGATTTTCTTTTGTGTATGAAACTTTTTCAATGGTTTTTAATGTTGTTGGTATTTCTTGAATGAAATTTTATTGGTTATTTTGTACCGTTAGAAGTTGAATCTGCATTCCAAATTGATATGAAATGGAGAAAAAAAATAAAAAGTCATCAAATATCCATCATATCTTCTTGTAATTTAGATGTATGTGTTTGAGTGAATATGTTAACTTCACCCATATCCACCACAATAATCTCTCTTGATGTGTGTGTATATATAGATATATATATATATATATATATATATATATATAATAAATATAATATATATATAGATATATATAATATATATATAATATATATATATAATTTTTGTTGGCATTTTGGGGCCTAACCCAGGTTCAAAAGAGTTATTAGCCAAACAAATCCTATGCTATTGGCCCTTTCGGCAACAGTTCATGGAGCGCAGACTAAAGTCTCACCCGAGGTAACAAGGGAGGGTGCTGGAACCAGGTTTCTGCACCATTGGGATGTCTAGATGAGTTGTGGAAGGTTTGTGAAATTATCTGGCTCGTGCTACTCTGCTTCCACATAGATGCGAAAGAAGGCACTTTCTTAATACTTATTATTAATGATTTTGTTATAGATCAGATCTACTTCTTATAGTCTTTAAGCAAAAAATTAAGAGAGATCACCAGTATGCGCACTCAGAAATGTTTTAGATTTGCAAAACTCGGAACATAAGCATAAGCGCACAAATCAAAACAGATATAGAAACTAGAGATTAACTAGATCCACAATATTTCAGAACCAACTTAGCTTTCTTAATATCTTTGTTCAGTACAATCCACTTCCTGTCCTGCACACACAGCTGCGAACTCTACCAAGCCTCTGCGCCCACAGCTGCAAAGCCTATTCCATTACTCTCCAACCCAACTCGAACTTACAGACTCAGATCCACTATTACCTTCACAAACCCATACATTCCAGATCAACCAAAGAACTAAAAACTGACTCTACCTCTAAAGCCTTGCTCTATTTATACATTTCCATGGTCTGCGGACCATGGGCAGGCAGACTCACTTTCTATTTTCTTACATTATTTTTGGGTGGACAACCCTTTGACTTGACTTGTTACCATCCACGCTCCACACACCTTGCATAGCCTTTACCATAATTTTACCCAAAATTGCAAGCTTTGAGCCCCAAAACCATTATGCAGGGCCTCCGCTACCCAATAGCCCCCCAACACAATCATCGTGACTCGTCCCAAGTCACTCTACTGGTGCGGCAATCTTCGTACGGAGGTCGGTCAGTAACTTTTGTTCTTTTCTTCTACTTGCAACAAAATCTTCCACTATCTTCTGTACCTATTCTACGCGGGCCACTGATGCATTAGTATCTAATTTTGTTGCTTCACTAGGTGCATATGTTGCCTGAATGTGTGGCACCTTTCACTCGATGGTGGTGGAAACCGCGAATGCCTCATCAAGCCATGGCTGGAGATGTTCTTTAATCACTACTTCTTTCTGTCGGGCAGCATCAGCTTGTATCTTCAGAGCTTGGGCCTCTCTCATTTTGGCCAAACGCTATGTAATAGCAGCCGTCTGCATGGCACGGGCTATTGTTTCCCACCCAGATTGAATGATACCTCTCCACTGCTCTATGACCTCCGGCGGCATAGAAGGCTGTGATTTCAGTTGCAGACCGGCAATTTGCAAGTTGAGGGCCACCTGGATCTTCGCGGCTTCATCCTTTGCTTCATAGAACCCAGTAGCTAACTTGTGGATTCGCATGCCGACAGGTAAATCTTCCACGATATCCAACTTAGGGGCACGACTACATGCTTACCCCACAATTTACTCCAGCTGATGATTTTGTGTTACTGCTTCATCCCATTGGAGGCTCAACTGTTTTGTTAATTTGCTGCTCACTAAATACCCGTGTCACGCATCCATCGCTAGCGTGGAGCTCCTTTGTGACACTATCCTGAAGCTGGTATAAGCCTTCACAGGGGAGGGCAGCCAAACTTAATCCAAGCCTGTTAAGCTGGCCTACAGCCGCTCTGTCTGCCACATTTTCTATTGTTATTGGTCCTGTCGAGAGTGCAATAGAATTAGCCATTTTGGCCTGCAACAGATGCACAACTGCTAACATACCCATAGCTCCAGGGGTAGAAACTATTCCTGGCTACAGGGCCCATGTGCCACATTGTTGTAGCCACGCACTAAGTGCCCCCAACACAGTCTTTTTCTCCATCATGGCCTCGTCAAGTGTTTCCCAAGTGACGTCATGGACTATATCTCCTATGTCATGTAGGTCACCTTTGGTTAATGTGATAAATTCCCCCTCCAATTTGGATGCCTTGGTCTTCTTTCATGCCTTCGATCATTCTGTTGTATGCGATCGTTTTAGGGGTGAACAGGTGGTGGATGGTGCTCCTCCTTCTATCTCTGTATCCCTTTCTAGCTTTGAGGCTACCTGCGCACTACTTTCATCCCCTATTGTAGCATCCCCTCCTAATTTTGCCTTGCTTGTGGAAGTCTGTGATGCTTCCCGGGCAGTCCCCACTTCCGCAGTGCGCTGTTTGTTTCACTTCTATTGTGCTAAGCGCTTAGCCTCAGCCTTCTGCTTCTAAATGGTGGCCTCATCAGATCCCACCACATCTGGTCCACACCACTCTAGTGACCAGGTATCCAACATAGCATAAACCGCCTCATCAATGGTAATGAAGAGAAGTCCAGACCATGTCTGCTCTGGATCCTTACATGCCTAGAGGTATACATGGTGCATATCTGCCTTAAACTCGGCTACGCTCTTGACACTATCAAATACTTCTGTAGATAGATGAGGTTGCTGATTGATCCATTGTTGTATGTTCACATCCATCAGTATCCAGAAAATCTCGACTCCTTGGATTCTTGTGGCATCCTTCGTCACCCAAAGTGACACATATCTTGCGGCCTCTGGCCAGTTGTGGATCCTGGATAGAAACTGACTATCTTTGGGTAGTTAATTTGTAACCAATATGATGGATAGCAACAACCACACATAGTGGAAGACCTTACCCTCCTCCTCGGCCTCCCTGTAGTTGGTCAGGAATTCATTATAGAGGAACTGTGCCCAATTGAACTGTACCCCTTTTGCACATTGTTCAGCTAACGTGACGACCACTGTTGGGACCTCGTTGCCTTGGCATTTCCTCATCACTTTCCCTACCAGCAACTGGGTAGCTACATGGACCCCCTTGTCCTGAATACTATTAATAACATATCCCCTCTGCTTTTTCTCCAATTTGAATTTCTGCTTCAAGGCTTCCATCATCGTCAGGTCGCCTCGTATAGCAGTTATTTCTACGGGGTGCCTTCCATCACAGGGAAGCTGAGAGATCCTATGAATAAGCTCCGCCATGATGGGGATGGGTTTGTCTATCCACAAGTATCCATCATGTACCAGGCATAGAAATTCTCTGATGACCAGTATTGTAATGGGTGGCTGACAAAAATATGGAATTGATAGGAGGCAGAGTAACCTAGCTGCCTCCACCTTTCGCAACTAGTCTCGCGACTGTACTGTCATAACAACCCCCTCTGTGCTTTGCTCCATCATTTTTCTATTCTCCAAATGGAGAAATTTCTTAGTATCTGCAAGGTAATAGTCTTCAAATTTTATGATAGGGATGTGTTTGGTCATTGTTCCCTTGAAAGAAACCCCTTTAGGGAGGGACAGGGTGATGAGTATGTTATCAATGACATCTAAATCTTTAGGGACCTGGCCTTTCCCTTTCCTTGGAGGAACATACTTAGGCTTCTTTTCTTGAGCTCGGACTGATTGGATTTCTTCCATCTCTACTTCGAGTTCTATTTCTTCGATAATGGTCGGAGGGTCCTCTTCCTCTTCATCGCTCTCAACTGTAATGGTTTTTCCATTTTATTCCATTGACAACTTGCCAACTGATGGATTTCGCTGGAATGTCTGGACCGGTCCTGCTACCTCTGTGTTCTTCTTGGTCCACAACATCCGAGGTGATTTAGGGATCTCGGCTATACTTCCTTCCTACAGCGGGGGGTTTTGCGTCACCTCCTTCGGTATGGCTATCATCTTGACTAGGTTCTCCTACATATCCTTGGGCAATGTTTTAAACCACAGACTTTCTATCAGGCATGACTCATCCATCTTCTTCCTGTTTGCTTGATAAAAATATGTCTAAATAAGCAAGGTGCCAAGGGTCATTTGGAGACAAGCCATGCGTGCTTTATATGCATCTTTGGATTGAAATTCGACCATTCCCTCCATTCGTGGCTCATTAATGCAATTTTGGTGGTAAATCCCTTCAGCCCTGTATCTTAATGGCCTGTCACTCGCTCCTTGGTGTCTTAAATGGGACATCTTGTTATGAACAGTATTTGCAACAGTCACCTTCCATCAGTCCCATGTGGCAGCGCAGTCCATAGTACACAGACGCATTCTTTGCTTCCTACTGGCCCTGCACGCCATGTCTGAATTGCGCAACTTTTCTATAGACTTCTTTATAGTCTCGTGCATTGAGAGTAGGCCTCCTACAAATAGTCAGGTGGTCACACGCCTCCTGCGAGCCTTCCGTCTCCCTACTAGCCCAAGCTGCAAGAACCCTTCGTGTACCTTTGAAGCAAGTTGCACCACACGTTCCATGCTCCTATGTTTAGTAGGGTGCGGTGGCAACTATGATAGCAGGGTCATAGCTTATTCTAGTTTCGTAGGAGGGCTGGCTAGGCCTGGTCCCCTTATTTGCACATTCACACTGCCTATTTGTGTGACTCCCATTTGTATTTTGCTGATCTCCTCATCCAGCATTGTGCTTTTCCTCTCCAGCCATGCCCATTCTTCATTAATTCCACGAAGCCTTCTGCTGCCGCACTGAATGACCCCAAGCAACCGTCGAATTTCTTCATCCTTAACCTCTATGAAGGTTACAATCGGGGAAGTTTCTCTAGTCCTCTCGGCTCCTTCTTGTCTCATCACCTTTGCCCTCCTTCGTTTGCCATTGGTCTGATAATTCCATCAAACCCTTCTTATGTGCAGGTTCTCATTGGCTCGTCCTCTTGTGTGAACACTATGCATGCTTCCCCCTATTGTCTCGATCGCGTTGGCACGAATAACTAGAATGCATCATTTCTCCTACTGCCATGACAAACTCAGAGTTTTGATTCTTGGTCGGGTGGGCGTTCGCACAACATATATCTGCACCCCCTACGACCGGTGGTCATTTTGTCCTTTAACTTGTACATGCATCCATCTTCTATATCCGTGGCCAGTCCTCTAAGTCTCCTAATGTGTATTCCACCCTAGTGTAGTTATCGGGTGTAGCGCCCCTAGTTGTGCATCATGTCGTGTCCGTGCCAGTCACATCTTTTCACATTCATCTATAGCTTCATTCGTGCATGCAGTGCCCTCATCAGTTGGTAGTTCCCTTGCTTGGGACGTTATGTGTCATAGTGATCTAATCATCATATTACAATTTAGTGTCGTTACCTCTTGATATCAGTTTTTCCACCACTCTATTTCTTCATCAAAATCTAATGTGCAGGAACTGTCACACTCCCATGAGATTCTCTCAGCCACTGTTAGATTCATCCAGTCTGGGTCTTGTGCCATTATTTGGTAGATGCAGTCCAGTTCATCATTGTTTTCCTCCTCGCGCGTAGTTTCATTGTATCGTGCGCCTTCGACGGGGTCCAACAGAACTACTACATGTAGAGGATTTTTATTAAATGTCATCTTTCATATCTTTAAGTTAGTGAACCCATTCATGTCCGTGGCCCAATCTATCCCCAACAACGTAGGGTATGGATTGCTATCATCAACAATTTCTGTCACCTCAAAGTCCATTTGCATACTTACGCCTTCAATGTCCATTGTCACCCCTTGCAATCTTCCCATCGATAAGATCTTCTACTAGTTGGCCATCTGTAGTTGAATCGGAGACCACTGTAGTGTAGGCCAACCCATATGTTCGCATGTTTTCTTAGGAAATACATGCGCATCTGAGCCCAAATCCAGAATGACCTGTTCCATATCATATTCACCGATTTGCGTTGTCATTCACATTTCCCACCTAGTTTACAAAGCATGTTTTCCCAGCTTTCAGACTACGCGCGGTAGCCCTGATCCCGCGCACCTTGTGATTACCTCTTGTAGTCCTTTAATTGCCTTATTATCGCATAGCAACTTCATACATGTCTCTATAAAGGTAGTAAGCATCGAGGGATCCATTCCCGGCTCAATTGGATCCCTACTACCTGGAGTAGAGACTTCCATGAAGCTCTTCTTAGATTCCTTAGACATCCCCTTCCCCTGTCCCATCTCAATGTCAGGTTCCTTCATGTCTTCTCTAGACGGTTTCCTCACCACCTCCCCTATAGTTACGCCGCTCCTTATACCATGTTTATGCTGGACTCTTCCTTGCGTGGCTCAGACCTCATCATTTGGATATTTTGAGTTGGACTAGGCTGTAGTAACCCCTTCTCGTGCATTTGGGCAATCAGCATCAAACAATCTACCATTTCATGGTAAAACTACTCACAATACGGGCAAGATATTCTTGTTAGGTTAGTACAATCACGAGCGTAGTGCCCTGGCCCTCCGCAATTATAACATATCAGTTGTCCATGCCCTTGGCCTAGTCCCATTCCTCCTCTCCCCCATCCGCACCGTTGGAATCCATCGTGCGACCCTGCGGCTGGGTCAAAACTCTGCGTCTCAGTCTGCATTTGATAAGCTGGGGTCCTTTCCATAATTATCTTGTAGCTTCAACACGTTCACTTGTTGTGCCCTACTGATCTATAGAAGTTGAAATACAATTGTTGTAGAGTCTGGGTATATTTCTACAATAGGTGATAGTTGTTTGTTGCATGCTTTCCTCCTATTTAACAAATCACGCACCAGAGCATAGGCACCGTACTTGGCCCTACTTGTACTTCCAGCCTTAATGGTATCAGGCCCCTTCCCGCAAGATAGTTCGAAAATATGGGGCTGTGGTCCTTATCATGCCCTTGACATTTGTATTTGATACACCCTACTTCTGTATGTGCCTCTGGTCAGGGCACCTTTTCTTACTTCAAACTTTGCATTTCTAAGCATAAGTTTCGTAGTTGCACATGGATATGCTGAACTCCCAACCCCGGATCCTGTATTCAGGTTTCATGCAACCTCATCGATGTCTCCAATGCTTAAGATTGGGTTGAGATATTTTGTTGTGACAACGTTGTCCTCAGATGCGGTGTCAAGGATGCCACAAACCATGCACAGTGCTACGCATCCATCAACGTCATGTTAGCCTCACGAATCATACTCTTCAATCTCTAATCCAGATCCCATGGAGTTTCACCTAGCAACATCACGATTTCTTTGAACCCAATGATCAACTGCATCTCCAATTTTGGTTGGCTAAATTCTTTGTTCAATGCATTATGGATCTCCGCTATTCTAGCATTTGCATGATCACTAGAGTGCTTTATATACCATGTCAGCGCACGATCCTACAACGCACTCACCAAAGTATCCTTTTCAATGTTATCATCAGTAATGCCTTGGGCTTCCCATACTATCTTTGCCACGAACCAGAATTGATCTGGCTCCTCATTTCCTATGGAGGTGGTGGAGGTGGGGTAGGTGGAGATGTGGTTGATGAAGGTGGGGTTGATGTAGGTGAAGTGGGCGATGGTGTGGGTGGATGTGGTAATAGTGGAATGTGCTAGTTTATCAACCAGACCATGCTTCTCGGAGGGATCATCACATTCTGATTATGTATGTCACCCGGATTCCATGTTTTTACATATTTTTTGAAGTAGTGATTTGTTGCTTCAATATTCAAATGGTTGGAACAATCCAATATTTCCATATGAGGAGCTCTAGGAACCCAAAGGAAATCATGGATGTACTCCAAGCCTCTATGTTGGCACTTGTACCTAACAAAAATAAACTGAAATCAAGAAATATAAAACAACAATCATGCCAAACCTTTTCTTCCAAATCCTACACAACATGAAAAAAAGGAACAAGAACAAACCTATACCAAAATTATTTGGCACCAAGATATTGTTGCAAAACTAACTTACAGTATATATTGAATCTTTGGTGCATATAATTAGAAGCTATATGTGGATACAAAAATAACATTTTCAATTTTTTTTGCATGCTCATTTATTCATCGACAATGGTTGTTTGAGGCCATATCAATATGCAAGTCTGGACAAATTATATGAGCTACAATTAACGTAGAAAAAGGGGTAGGGAAAACCAATTGGGTGATCATGTTAGTGAGTTCAGAATGACACTTTGTCCAATATGCCCTTGTATACATAAGAGAAAAACCGAAATGAATGAATTTTTCAGCCAATCCACTTCTTGGCATATCGAAGAGTTGTTGACACAATGCTTGAATAATTGCAGGTGCATTTTCATCAATACTCTTCTTCAAAAAGAAATATGTTGTTCCTTGGCTATAATTTCACATAATCATATTCAACAAGAAATACCAAAATTGAGGATGGCTTCCAAATATCTTACCATAATATCTAAGTAGGTGCAAATGATATTTGTGAATGTCAATGTTGAAAATACGTGGATGCAAGCAATCAACAACACCTATGGGGAACAAAGTGGGGAATTCCATGTCTAGAATCCCTTTAGTATTTTATTCATTTATGGGAGATGTACCAATATATGGTCATTCCAAAGGTTCGTGGACTATTGAATCTTCATTTTCAATAAACATTCTTATTCGATCGACTTTCGTAGATTCATTTCGAAAGTGAAAAAGAAACGATGATTAGTGATAGTGCAAAGAATTTCAAGATCCCTGCAATATTTATCCATTTCAATTTTGCAAATTAATGCATCCATGAAATGTTTTTGCTTCACGTAACATTCATAACATTTCGATTCAACGCCACATCTTCTCACAATAATAAAATCTAGTTGTTCAAAATGTTGTGGAAGCTTATTTGCAACTGAAGATATATCTTGTGGAAAACTTATTGTATTGAAACTATATTTATATTGACCAACATGAGCATGCATCACTTCCAATATTCCATTCACCCTTACTATTAGCATCTCTTCAACTTGTGTCAAAACTCTTACAACATTTAGCTATTCACATAGATTTGTATTGTTAAAGCGAGAAAAAAGGTGAGATCCTTTCTGCCCTTCACGCCATTTACAAACATGCCCTTCATGCCATCTTACAACTTGTATACCAGGATGACATTCGTTGCAAACTTGGCACATTTACACAATAGATAAATTATCAGCCCTCGACAAAAACTTTCTATGTACTTCAATCATGTTTTTGCTAAAATTAAAACGAGAAACTTCATTCCCCCCACCAAAAACCAATCCAACCTGATGATGAACTAAAACAACCCATCTAGTTGGGCTATTTACAACATCATTTATTTCCATAAAATGACGTGAATCCATTCTTCTACATTGGTTATAGTTAAGTATGTGTTGTGCGCAAAAAATATAGATCATAATGTAAAATTAAAATATTTCAAGATGTAATGCCCCTTTGTTTTTATGTAATTTTTTTATGTTTTTAGACTGAATTATTTTTACATGTGATGGCTAGGAAGCCATCATGGATTTGAATTAAGATGACCAATGATGTATAATGATGTAATAAATGGATTTTATTAGTAAAAGGAAACTCTGGAAAATTATTTGGGAAAGAAACACTAGAGTTAAGAGATTCTTTCCAAGATCTGAAAACTAGTGTTGGTGGATGAGATCAAAATAATCTCCCCTGAAACAACTCCTAAAAATAACTAGGAGTTTACCAATAAGATTTAATATGATAGGAGAGAAAATCTACTAAATCCCTCAATTGTAGTAAGACATTGAGAAAATATGGAATAAATCATTGTCGGAGAGAAAGGAAGGCTTAAAGAAAAAGGAAGAAATGCCTTCAAAAAAAAAAAAATCCTAGGTTAGTGGGTTCACAGACCCGCAAAAAACGAGATGTTGTTGAGGAAAAAATATGCTAGGGAAGTGGTTTATAAAAACACATTATCTGGATTTAGGAGAGGTTGTTTATTCCATGGTAATGATATCTTAGCTTGAGGGGAATCAATGGTGATGGTTCATGGCTGGGTGGAAAGTGGTTCTCCCAGGTGGATTTTCTAGTTGGCACATTTTTATAAATTTGGTTCACTGTTAATATACAAATTATGTGCATATGTAGTATGATGAATTAATTAAATGTGTGTGATGGAAGTAGAAGAATGAGTAAACACTGTGTGAAAATTTCTGCTAGATTTGAATTTTTTTTTAAAAGGGTTGGTATATAAGTGTTGTGGGAATGGATCAAATAGGTGAATTAGTAGTTACAAAATGGATAGACACTGTGTAATTGAATTTCAACAAGTCTTATAGTTAATTCATTTACAACAAATATTGTTCCCTGTGATTATTACACTGACATTAATTTTTATTTACACATGCATTAGAAAGTGGTTGTCGGGATAAACTCGTAAATATATTCCCAAATAGCTGCAATTCATATAAGAAATGTTAAATCTATAATTGACACAATTAAAGCTCACATTTAATAACCTTGTATGGATATGATAACAATAGACAAAATTTGTGGGTTTTAGTTCCTACGCAAAACAAATTGAATTATCTCATAAAAGAAATTATAGATCGTTTTTGGTGGATAGACGAGGTAGTATGCAATAAATTCGACTGCTAAGGACAAAAATTTACCCCTCGTAGAGAGAAGCCTTACTATAATAATTAGGGGTGTGCAAAGGAGGGTTCTTGAATAAGTACCAACCTAATAGTCACCTCACGAGATTGTATCATTCCCCTTATAGGGCTATAATTGTCATGGAAACTGAGATAGTTCTAATGCTTAACCTCTAAATATAGCTGAGAGATAATCCTTTGTAGCTTCCCTTGATTTAAAAAAAAAAACCTAAATTATGAAACTGAAACTAATGTGCTCGGCTGACCCAGTAGTTAACAGAATCCTTACAATAAGCGTATTGGAAATCTTAGCAATAGTATTTGATGGGGGGAGAATGTTGAAAAGCGATAACCAATTATACAAAAAAATATGACCATGTCCTTCGTATTATAAAAACTATTTCATATATAATAAGAATTAAAAACAGAGTCCTTGTAGAGATCATTCAGGGCTAGGTCTGCTTTCATATGGAAAATTTTGACCCACATAAAATAAACCAATGAATCTGAAGTTCGGATTAGTGAAAAAGATTACTCGAGCTATAAGGAATAAGGATCTTCGGAATTGGAGCGACTATGTGAGTTACTGAGTTCTTTCCACTCGTAAGTAGCAAGTTGCAGGTAATTGAGGAATAGTATCTCACAGAATGAATCTAGTTAGCTATAAGAAAATCTAGAAACATCTCGATTGAAACATAACACAATCGCAAAGAAATATCAAATTTGTCCTTAACCAGCAAGTGGTAAACCAATGGTACTCCTAAACCAAAATTAAAGGAAATCATATTTATACATTAAATAAATTCAGGTTCAGTGGAATAAAAGAAATAAACAATACATGTATGTAAAAATTTTCCTCTTACAGTAGAATCACATATTGAATTCTAGATGGCATGCAAATTAGATAGAATGTTTCATGTAAAATGGATATGGTGGCTTACTGTTAATAGAAAATGATTTGGAAGAAGAACCAAAGGTATTATATAACAGAATGTGATTGTGAGGAAATAGAAAATTTATTATATAATAGTAAATATTTAGGGTTTTAGTTTGCCTCTGAAAATTTCACCAGTATTATAATACAAGTTGTAGGTCAGAGCCTGGAGTTACTAGAAAATTGTCCTACAACAGTGATGAAGATGCCCAATATAAAATTAAGTATTAAAATCAAAATTCCTTACTACGAGAAGCTTTGTACCAAAGGGTGTTAACTCTTAACAATAAACTATACAGCAACAAGCCAAATAAAATGTGAAGCTCATGATTCTTGGTGCACTTAAGGTGTCAACCAACGAATGAGGGAGGGCATGGAGACCAACCTGTCATGTTGGAAGATTGAATTAGAGGTCAAATAACTCTATAAGTACAGGGCATAATAACCAAATGTGTTTCCACATACCTGAAAATTAAAATATTAAAAGAGACAGGTAAGTAAAAAATGGAGAGTGAAATAAATTATCAAATGTAGGTGAGCAGGGTATATGGATGAGGTATATCTGGAAATGAACACCTTCAATAGTTTTCCTCCCTGAAAAAAACCCTTATAATGTTTTAGTATGCGAAATAGTACATGGTATGATCTAGACCAAAAAAAAATATAGATAATGCAAAGAATAGGCTCGTTACAGCGAGCACCATAATTGTGTGAATCAAAGAAAATGTGTAGACTGAAATCTTTAGAGAAAACACCTTTCTCTTAGTTATCAGTGTGGAGAAAGGTAAAAGGGGGTAAAGAATAAACAAAAATACGTCTTACCCATATATTGGTACAATCCCTTTCTTAGCAGTACCAAGCCGAGGTGCCATTTTGTGGGGAATTTATGAACAAAGAAATAAATCAATATATCAGCCAACACTAGTTATAAAATGAAACCAGTCAAGTACATTTCCTGAACAAATAATAATTTTGAATGATAAGAGGCGAGAACTAATAAGTCTGGTCGAGAGCGAGCTCATCGATTCCAAAAACATGTGACGAAGGGACCCAGAGTATGAGGCAAATAAAATTGGACACATGCCACACCTATAACCATATACAGAGCATGAGAGACCGGAGCCAAACCGTTATATTCACCCTATAAATCTAAGTTATAAAGGTTAGTAACTAAGATAAAATGAAATAAATAGAGGACGGATTGGAAAAAAAAAATTTACCTCACCGATGCCTTAGCTCTAGGTAGAGCAATGAAGAAGTCAATGCGAATCTAAAAACGAAAAGGAGAAGCTAGATGCTAACATTTCAGATATCTAGTGCAACAAACTATAGATAGAGACACCAATGCATACCAGAGAAAAATTACATATTCTAGGAAATACAAAGTTCAAGGCTCAGGGAAAAGTTGAAAACCTCCTAGCGGGGTTCAACGAAAACTCAGATGGGAGGGAAATCGAACCAGTGAACAAATCATGATGAAAAGGAGAGAATGATCCTGAAATGATCAGTTCAAGAAGGTGACTCCACCCTTCGATCGCTTCAATGAATCTCCATTGTGCATGCATTCTCGAATCCATTGTCTCATGTGAAGACCATGTGATGGCTAGGCGCAGGGTGTTGTGTGGTGAACGCTGAGCCCTCGATCTAGTCAAGTATCTCCAGGTGTTAGTTTGGTCTCAAGTTTTTAATTATACCCTCCATTAAACGAATGCGTTGTATTACATCCAAATTGGGTTAATAGTATAGGTATGACTATGTAATGGAAAAGTGACCTTGTCTTATGTTATAGAGTAAGGGACTTAGGATTAAAGGTAGAATAGAGTTATAGTATTTCCAAGACTAAAACAATGTATTATAGTTACATATAATAATCATCTAATGCATTATATTTGACAACCAAGTGTTAATGTAAAATGAAGGAAACTATACATATTACCAAAATAATTTCAATTTCTTATCTTTCATAAACATGTTGTACAACATTTAAATCATATGCAATGACATATATTACAAAATATATATATAGAATAAGAAGAAAAAAAATTCAAGGAATGGGTTTATGACAAAAGGATGAAAAAATAATTTTTTAAAGTGGCCAACATATTGAAAATAGAAAATATATACATTTTCTTAGTTGTTGCATATTCCGATTGGGAGTTATGGAACTGATATAGGTTTCCCTGGTTGCAAATCTATTTTCATCCACTTTTCACTTAAGAAATATTCTACCAATAACATAAAAGAAAAGAATAAAAAAAAAAATTACGTTCAAATGGAGAAAGCCTTTGAAATTAAAATTAAATCAAGCAACTGTGTTGTCCTAATAGTACAAGTTTGCATTATTTCTTTTTTTCCAAGAATATTTTCTAGAGAGTTACATCAATAAACATTGGCTCCGACATTCCTATCGGCAAAAACGTGAGATGTAACTAGTTGTTCAAGGTCATCATTATGCCTACCTTCCATTATATGATTTCTTCCATCATTTCCATAATACTCATGGTTTTCATTTATTTGAGGTCCCCCTATGTAAAGACAATGTACCCAAACAAGATAGATGTGAGAAAATATTCACAAGAGTGGAAAAATTTCGAGACATAGAACATCTAGGGAAATGAACATTTGAACAAAATGTTCTTGCCATGAAACACCATACGTTCTGTACTCACAGTTTAGGACACAATCAATTTCATCATTTACTGGAGTTTCACATTTTAATCCACGAGGCTAAATTTCAGTAACGGATACATGTTTTTCTAGTTTTGAACATATTCACACACTAATATTCAGTGCCGCAACGTTCTAAAACAAAGTATATAATAAAAAAAATGAAAAAAATATATGTTTCCATAAACATGACAAAATGACATAAAAACGAAAATACTTGAAGTACTTGTGCTGGTGGAAAAGAGAGACTATGAAAAAAATTTAGAGGGCTGAAAATATTAACTTTATAGTTGTTACTAGGAACACCCCAACGCACATTTCTAGTAGAATGTTCCAAATTACCAACCACGTGAGGAACTATATCACTATCAGCAAAAAAACCCACATGTCATAAATTGTCTATTTGAATCAGTGTGTTCATCTTCCAATGTTTCATTTCTTCAATTGTTTCTTGATGAATCTTGGTTCTTTCTTGTGCAAACTCTATTTTTTAACGTAAGGCATGTAAAGAAGACTATTGTCAGAAAATTTTGGATTGTTAGAAAATTTTGGATAGACATAAATTATTGCACACAGTCAACATCCATGGAAGGAGACATTCAAACAAAATGTTCTTCCCATCATGTCATAAATTGTCTATTTGAATCAATGTGTTCATCTAACCCACATGTCATAAATTGTCTATTTGAATCAGTGTGATCATCTTCCAATGTTTCATTTCTTCAATTTTTTCTTGATGAATCTTGGTTCTTTCTTGTGCAAACTCTATTTTTTAACGTAAGGCATGTAAAGAAGACTATTGTCAGAAAATTTTGGATTGTCAGAAAATTTTGGATAGACATAAATTATTGCACACAGTCAACATCCATGGAAGGAGACATTCAAACAAAATGTTCTTCCCATCACATGACTCCTTTTCTCATACTCATGATTATCGACTCCACCATCTCGATGATTTGTTGAAGCTCTTTTTCTTTGCTGGTAAGCGACTCTTCTCCATGCTTTTATAACTTGCTTATTCTATTGATACGATTTTCATTGATATTCATTTGCTTTCTCGTGTGAACCAAGAGAGTGAGATCCTTTTGTTGCACACCTGCTCCTTCCTTCACTCAACATTTCTACAGGAAATTTAAACTGTAGTATTAAATGTTCATTTTTCAATTCCCACTAAGGTTAAACCCCAATGTCACATTCTGAAAAACTCAGTTTCTTAATCTTTTCTTAGTTTTATCGAGAAAACTAGTGTCCATTCATAGCTGCTAGTCCCACTAAGACGGGTAGCTATCTTAGAAACAAACAAACCAAAGTTACTTGTGTTTTCCTTTATGAGAGATAGATGAGAAAGAAGCAGAAAGTACCAATCTCAGTCTTTCACTTGGCTCCTTTCTTGTTTCCTCCCTCCTTTGATAGAGCTTCAACACTCCTTCCTCACTTGTCCCGCTTCAAAGAACAGCTGTAGAGTCAAAGAAACATAATACCACCAAATCTTAGAGATATATAACCATAAACAATATAGGATGAGATGTACATTAACCATACAAGTGCATACACCAATACAAGATTCAGAAATATACAAGTATATGGAGGAAAACTCAAATAGCCTTATTGATAGAAGTAGTAGAAGAGAGGACTACAAACCAGTGGTCTGATCCAGCGCCATCCTCCCAGCCTGAAAGCCCTCTTCACCTCATGAAAAGCTAGATCACCCAACACTACAATGTTTCACAGAGAAACCAACAGCACTTCCTTACCAAATACAAAATTTTAGCTTCTCGATCTCTAGGATGAGGGATCCATATATAGATATTTGTAGGTGGGTGAGTCAGCTTATGGGATTTTGATTAGTGTTCTTTCACTGATAGTTCTTGGTTCTACTTGGAGATTTCATGATCTCTTACTCATCCCTAGGCGAATTCAGAGAGGCAAGTGTCAAATGAGCAGTGCCTAGAAGATTCTCTGGGTTTCCACCTAGCAAACTGCCTCTGCCATTTGTCTACTCTCGCTCATTGCACCCTACAGAAGGGATTTTTAGTATGCATTGCACCCTTTTCATGTGACAGGTGAGATGCATCGCACCCTCAGCATGGAGCAGTCTGTATGGTCCAGCTTTGACCAATTATGAGCAGTCTTTCAAGGAGAACCTCTAGGAAATGATGTAATCAGCTGACCTTGTTCCTTTAGGGTATGAAACAACATTTTTAGGGGTTTAGAATCCCTTGGTTTATAGACATATGTGATTGGGGTTGCAGTGCCCAAATATGTCTATAACACTTACTCTATACATCAACCAAACTTCAGCAAAATATAACTTCAAATACTGAAAACCAACCTCTCATATTCCTAGGATACAAATATAAAATTATATTTTGAATATTGCATGAAAATAACAATCATCAACTGCATTATTCCATATACCTAATAACACATCATTCCAAGCAATCCATACAAACGTAACGAAAATTGGCATGATTGTCCTTTTCCGCAGAGACTTGGAATTCACACAACAATTATGCCCAAAAGGCAATGAAACAAATGACACAAAAAATCATATAATCCAAAAAACCAAAAAGTTTGAAGGCTTTAAGTTCCAAAAACCATGTCCTTAGTAATTTTTGGCTTCTTTCCTACAAAACATTTCATTAGAATATCAGGGAAAACATTTGCATTTTCACAAATTGCAATAGACAAAAAATATGATGTCCATTGTATAACATCTGAAACAACCAAACAATGAGACTTATCCCCCAAAAGAACCATTGGAAATCAACACATAAACGTTTTCAATACAACGTCATATTTCAAATTATAATGATCTCAAAAATATGATTCAAATGAATAAACAATGTTGGATCTATAAGAATGTACAATCATAAACATCTTCAAGCCTCAAAGGTTGTATAAACATATGGTCCACCGGCCATGGAGGTATGTCGAAAATAGAATATAGATTTGGAACAAGAGAGAATACATTTCCATTTTCATTGGAATCATTGAAAATATCAAATGATCGGACATGCAACCCTAATGTTTTGACCATGGAGACACCATCAACAATTGTTGTTATGCATAATCCACTCACTAAATCATATACCTTTAATTTCACGTCCATTCGACCTCAGAAAAGTAGTTCCTTTCGATCACATGAAAAGGAAGGTACCCTGGCCATTTACTATTAATATTCATAGAGATGTTTTCAAGCAATGTCCAGCTAAACCCCCAATCATCTTCAAAATATTCAAGGATTCGTTCATTGGACGGTTGACCAAATTAAAAATTATCTCATTCTTCCAACAACCAAATAGAGGTGGCACCATTATTAATAACACAAACATGCTAATTACTATATAGCCATAATGCCACACTTTGTATGTTTGAAATAGGGACAAACATAAAACCCTAATTTTTTCATTTAAGATTCAAACAATATATAGTGTAACCATATGCAGGGTAATCATCATAATCTTTATCCAACTATAGCTAGAAATTTTTTTCTTTATAGAAGATAGCCTCCTTTGGCAATGACACATTTCCATAAGGAATTTATGTTCTTTGCCAAACCATGTCAACACTGTTATAAATTAAAAAATGTGGATCCATATCATTGGACACATGTTTAAGTAAAACTCATACATATTTTCATGGAAAACATTTCTCAAAAGCACAGAAGAATCCCCGTTCCCCAAGACGAATAACTCCAAGATTTCTAAACGTCTTTGTAAAATGATTGACAATGAATGTAATTCTTAAAACTCAAATAATTTCCAAGAGAACTGAATAGAATCATTGATCCAACTGTACATTCAATTATATATCCAGAATGAAGAAAATGAAAAAACATGGAAGATATTTATCCTTTATCACTAAGGTAAGATACAAAAAATTTGGTATGGGCCACACGAAATGGCAAAGCAATAAATTCAAATTCTTTTTCGGCGCAATGATCACAACAAGTGAGGAAAATCGGGTCTTGCAATAAAAGGATCCATTGTTTGCAAACCAACTTAAATCTCATCAATACCAATAAATCAAGCCAGTGAAAGATAAACTCAATAATCTCAAATGGAAAAAACTTCCAAATGGTTTTATCCATGGTAAAAGAAACAACTTTCTTAAAGACAAAGGAGACACTCCATAACCATGGTAAAAGAAACAACTTTCTTAAAGACAAAGGAGACACTCCATATTTTACGCCAAAGAAAAACCTAGAGCATGTCAACGATAAGGGCTTTAATGCTAAAATTTTCATTCATTAAAAAAGCTTATCGATATTCTGAAAAACATTACATATACAGTGCCTAAAATCTAGCTTTACCACACAAATATCCCATATAATATAGAATTCTCACAAAAGAAAAACAACGTTCAAAAAATAGAATGAAAAGAAAGCAAGGAAACGATCAACTAATTCCAAGGAAGAGAACATCCACCTTTCAAAAACATCTCACTAATAGACATATATACACACAAAATATTTGCATTCCAATATACACACATAAATATTTATGACGTTGTACGCTTATTTTTAGTTAACTTAAAGTCTATATATTACAACACATACACTATATTACAACACATACACTCGTATTCTGGTAAGATAGTTTGCAATCATATGACGTTGTACGCTTATTTTTAGTTAACTTAAAGTCTATATAAAATATATTACAACACATACACTCGTATTCTGGTAAGATAGTTTGCAATCATATGATAGTGTGTTGATTTAATAAAAAATGAATGTGGAGTGATCCCTTTAGTTCACATGAACGTTAATATGGAAAATACCAAAAATATATTTCTTTCCTTTCTGAATATATCATAGGCACCTATCTTGAATTAAATTGAACTTGGAATTAAATTAAATTTTGAATTAGACTTAGGTAATAAAATATTGTTTATATATATATATATATATATATACGAATTGAAATAGGAACACAAAAAATTAAAAATATAACTATAAATACAGAGATGTAGCAGAAATAACATTTTCTTTGATTAATATGAAATAATGAAATTTGCTTACAAATAGTATGGAAATGAGACTAGCTCGGTAATGGTAGCTTATCTCTGAGAAGCGATGTGGTGGCTACATGCCTCTCAACTATGTTACAACGAGGCTCAAGGGAATTTTTATTATTGAATAATAAGAGAAAACCCTAAACAACCAAATCCCTAAGCCGAGGAGACATAACACTAAGAGTTTATGGGGCCCGTTTGGGTTAGTTGGGCAGCCAACTTCCTGGGGTCATGAATTGGTCATATTAGCTTTGTTTGACATGCATGATACCTCGTTAGAAACATATCTTCGAGGACTACAATGAAAAACACTACTTACCCATGGTTGTTAGCGGTAGATTGCCAAAATAATGTCATTTAGGGTCTCAAAATGGCTCCTAAAGTTTAGGACCCGAAAAATTGCTAAAAACAATAAATTGTGCTAAAATTAAGGAAACTCAAAAACTGAAAGAAGCAACCATGGGGGTCCAAGTGGATTTGGAGAGTGGCCACCAATATCCACCTAGATCATTCCTCCCCTCTTAGTAACCAATGGTCCCCACTATGTTGAGTTCCTCCATGAGATGAGGAAACTTCTCCTAAACTTGGTCCCTAGTGAGCCACTTGCCTTGGTGAAGGAGTTGGCCTCCTTTGACAACTCGATATAGTTGGATCTTATGCTAGCAAGTGTTCTTGATCTACATTTCCATGATTCAGTTGCAGCTTGTTCCATGAAATATGGATTTAAGTCTATTGGTGTGAGATGTTCTGCAATGTCAGATGTGTCTAGTAATGGTGGAAAGTATGGCCGAAGGTGATCCACATTAGACACTCGGTGCAGGCCAAGGAATGGGGAAATGCTAAGCTAAAAAGGATTATCTCCCACAACATTGGTGATGGTGTATGGCCCATATTGAAGCGGGCGAATCTTGTGGTGGGGCCCAATGAGGCGATCCTTCTGCAAATGTAGCCAAACTTTGTCACCCACCTGGAACTTATGTGGCACCAGATGTTGATCATGTCACTAATTGTACTTGACATTAGCTTTTTCCAATATGTCATGGAACTATTGGCGGATGTGTTGAATATGCTCAATGAAGATATTTGCCTTGTTAGCTTTGTACTGGACATGAGCCGAATCTCCCTCAGTCGTTGCAAATGGTATGGCCACATCAATGGGACATGGTGGTTAGAATCCCAAGCCCGCCTAAAAAAGGTTGTTGTCATTCAAGTTGTGGAGAGCCCAGTTGTAGTTATGTTAGACATAAGGTAGGCTCTCATTCCATGTGCATGGACGCTCTGAGTTCTACATGCACAAAATGTGTATGTTCATCTTGTTAACGACCTCTATTTGGCCATTAGTTTGGGGATGGAAAGATGTGGACTTAGTGAGCTTGGTTTCCAACATCGAACAGAGACTGGACCAAAATGTACTGAGGAACCTACTGTCCCAATCTAAGATGATAGAATATGGGATCCCAAAGTGTACCCACACTCATTCATAGAATAGTTTAGCAGTAGTTTCTACTGTGATACTCTTCTTGGAGGCGGACATAATGGCCATCTTTGAGAATCCGTCGACAACCACAAAAATACAGTCATTTCCATGCTTAGTAAAAGGAAGGCTTGACATGTAATCCATGGAGATGGATTTTGAAGGTCGACTAGGGGTAGGCAACATAGTATAGAGACCTTTCTTCTTGATGGTCAGTTTGGTGATGGCACAAGCAGTGCATGATCTGATCTATGTCCCGACATCTTGTCGAAGATTCGTCCAATAGAAATATTTATGCATCACTTCCACTATTTTCTTGACCCCGAAATGCCCACTGTCCCAACTGTAATGTGCTTCCCAAATAATCTTTGCACACTCTCTTGAAGGAACAAAAAGGTGTCCCATATGGCATAACAAAGCATCTTGGAGGTGAAAAACTAGAACTTGTTGACCCCCCAATACCATATGGTATGTGTGGCCGAATTATGGGTCACTTTTGTAGAGAAGTGGCCAATTAGAAGTCTCGTGCCCACGAGAGTTGAGCACGATAGTTAACATGATGATCGGGGTTGGCTGAGGCAGTCTACGACATTACTTGTGTTGCCCTTCTTGTACTTGATATTCAACTGGAATTGTTTCACGTATGTGGACTAGTTCAGATGGCTATCATTCTACAACTTCCCTTGCATATGTATGAATTTCAGGTGTCAGTCGTCTATGTGGGTGACCGTTTCTTTCCCCAAAATGTAATGATTCCATTGTGCGTAAGCCTGCATAATGGAATACATCTATTTATCATAATTGGGATACTTTCGGACCATGTCTGAAAGTGTCTCACTGTGATATGCCACTGGATGCCCATCTTGAGTAAGGATTGCCCCAATAGCATAGCTACAGGCATCTGTCTCAATCTCAAATGGTTGTTGCAAGTTTGGTAATGTGAACACTGGTGTAGAGCAGAGGCGATGTTTCAACTCTGCAAATATCTTCTGTTGAGATTCAAACCAAAATAATTTTTCTTTCACTCCTTTGGTGACTTGACTCAAGGTCCAAGTGATATGAGAGAACCCCAACATGAACCTGCGGTAGAAATTGGCAAGACCTAGAAGGTTGTGTAGCTCTATCAGAGTGGTTGGGGCTGGCCAATCCCGAATGACTTCAATCTTGGCTGGATCCACAAGCACCCCCTGTTCATCAATAATGTATTCGAGATACTGAACCTGGGTCATGCCAAAAGTACATTTCTCCAAATTGACACACATCTTGTGTTGCCATAGTGTTTGGAGAACCTGTCGGATGTAGTGGAGGTGCTCTTCCCAACTCTGGCTAAAGATTAGGATGTCATCCAAGCATACCAGTACAAATGAGTTGGTGAATGGCCGTAAGATGTCATCCATGAGCCTCATGAAGGTTACATGAGCATTCCTCAACCCGAAAGGCATAATTAACCATTTGAAAAGGCCCTCCGTGGATTTGAAGGAAATCTTCCACACATCAGAGGGTTCGATTGGTACTTACTGATATCCAGAATTCAACTTGATCTTGCTAAAATATTTTTCTCCCTTGAGTTGGTCCAGAAGGTCATCAATCCCTGGGATCAGGTACCTATTCTGAACAGTGATCTTTTTCAGTGCTTGATAGTCAATACAAAGTCTCCAAGTCCCATCCTTCTTCTGTACCAACACGATTGGGCTACCACAAGGTGATGAACTCAGCCGAATGTGACCTTTCTCTAGCAACTCCTGAATTTTCCTCTTGATTTCATCGTTCTGCATAATGGAGCATCGATAGATTGGTACATTGGGTAACGACGCACCTGCGGTCAAATCAATGGAGTGCTAGACCTGACAGTAGAGAGGCACCCCTACAGGGGAGGTGAATATGTCCTCGTTCTCCTCCACGACCTTGTCCGTCTGTTGTTGTCGTGTGGAGGGGCCTTGCCTAGAGGTTAGGCCATTGTATTCTTCTTTCCTTGAGGGCATATCATCAAGAAAAAAAAATCCTAATTTTTGAAATTAGCTTACTGCATTGTTTTGCAGTAACGAGAGAGATGGTAGTAGGTGAAGCTACCTATGGTATCATGTACAACTTATTTCATAATGTAACATTAACAGTGTGAGGCCTTGACCCATACACATAATGTCTCTTCCACAAGTATGGTTGGCCTAATAATACATCGCAAATATCAAGGGGAGAAAAATGACATAATACCTCATCCTTGAAGGGCTTGATGTTATATGGAAGGAAAAATTGTTGGCTCACACATAGATCCCATCGTTGGTGAAGCCACCTGATGGTGTATGTTGTGGGTGTGTTGTGGTCAGTAAGCCTAGTCGCTTCATGACCTCTGCTGCAATGAGGTTTTGTTAGCTCCTGTTGTCGACAATGAACTGTAGTAGGGAACCCTTCACCCACATCTCCTGGTGGAAAAGACGCTCCTCCTCCTCTGGATCATTAGGTTCCTCCTTCTGGATCTTTGTGGTGGTGATGGTGGTAGTGGGCTCCACATCAATAATCTACTTCCCTTTGTCATTCCACTTGTCGGGTTCTGACTCAGAGTGAGAGCATGCATCTGATTCTGAAGCCTTCAACTCGGCTACCAGTCATTGCTTGTCTCGACACTCGCTTGTGTTGTGGGTGGGGATCTTATGGAAATCACACCACTTTCTTGTGTCCTTCTTTCGCTTTGTAGTGTTTTCCTTTGCTTGTGGCATTGGCGGGTTTTCCTGGGTTGTTCCACCTTGGCTTTGTCCTTTGTTCTGCAGTTTAGGGGCACCTTCCCCTTGCTTCAGATTCACAAATCCAAAGTCTCACTTCTTCTGTTTAAACTTATTCTGCATCTTGACGACATATCGCTACGTCGTGCTGAGCAAGGAGATGTCCAGGAAGTCCATCTTGTCCTAGATGTATCTATGTAGGCAGTCGTGGTACTTTAGTACCAAATGTTTCTTAGAATCCTTGATGCCCAACTTCGTGCATAGGGTATGAAAAACATTGGTAAAATTTGGCACATCTTAGTCCCTTCCCTGCGGCATAATGGTCCACTTTATGTATTTGTCCTCATAGCTCCCAACATGGTAGTACTACTCATTGATGGCATCTCAGAATGAATTCCAAGTGGGAGAAGTTGAAAACAATCACTTCGTACTTTCATCCTTCTCCTCACAATAGGTTTCCCACTAGTCCTTGACGTGGGGGGCGTCTTTGAGAAGAGAAAAATACCTTAAAAGGTGTGGAGCCTCTAGAGTGGTTGTTGGATGTGGATGCATTGTCGGTAGGCAACCGCTGAAGGATTTGGGAAAAGTTATCCATCATCACGTTCTTTTGTTTCTTGAGGGCATCCTCGAGCAATATTTTGATAGGATATCATGCTCCCTCGTCTTTCTTTTCTTCCTCCATGGGAGGCCGTAAGGATTTATGAGGTTGGTCTTCCAAAGGTTTCACCAGTTCGAGCCCTAACTCATTATATTCGACCTCGTTAAGGGCATGCAAAGAAAAACAAAGAAAGAGCAGACCACTCTAATACCATTTATCTAAATTTAAATAGGAACACAAGAAATTACAAATATAACATAAATACAGAGATGCATCAGAAATAACACTTCCTTTGATTAATATCAAATAATGAAATATGCTTACAAATAGTGTGGAAATGAGACTAGCTTGTCGATGGTATCTTGTCTCTAAGAAGAGATGTGGTGGCTACATGCCTCTCGGCTGTGTTACAATGAGGCTCAAGGGCCTTTTTATTATTGAACAATAAGAGAAAACCCTAAACAACCAAAACCCTAACTTGAGGAAATGTAACACCAAGAGTTTATGGGCCTTGTTGGAGTTAGATGGGTAGCCAACTTCCCAGGGTCGTGACTTGCTCATATTATCTCCATTTGATGTGCATGATACCCCATTGGAAATATCTCTCTGAGGACTATGACAAAAAAAAAAGTCATATCAAGGGTCGTTAGAGGTGGATTGCCAAAAAAATGTCATTTAGGGCCTCAAAACAGTTAGGGAAGTTTACGACCCCAAAAATTGCTAAACATAGTAAATTGTACCACAGTTAAGGAAATTGATAAGCTGAAAGAAACAATGGTGGGGGTCTAAGTGGAATGGGCGGGTGGTCGCCAATATCCACCTGGATCACTATATATATATATATATATATTTTATATATATATTAATATTATATATATATATATATATAATATATATATATAATTATATATATATAGATTATATATATATATTTATAGAATATATATATATATATATATAGTAATAACTATTTTTTTTTTTTTTTGTGAAGTTGTCTATCATCCTTGAGGCTTGACCTGTGGCTTGAGAAACCATGATCGAGGGGAATTTAATCTTTCAAAGTCACTTAGCCATCGCAACATACCTACACCACAATAGCCTAATATGATTCAATTTTTTAGCATGTCTCCTCTCCCTAACAAAGGTACAACCACCCGTGTCAAGTTTGACCTTGGGTCGCCTTGCAAATGAGGCTCATCCTCAATGAGTTGTGCTAGAGGAACTTGACCTTAAATCTAGATATTCGAAGCACTAAGAGGGATCAATTTTGTAGTTAGTTTTTTTAATAAATTATTTACATATTATTTATTCATTAATCTATTTACGTTATTTATAGAACAAAAAGAAAACATTTAATTTAAAATACTAACACTTGAAATTAATAATATAAAAAACTAAAACATGATAGTATTAAAAATTAATCTAAATTTATAAGAAATATTTAAAATAATTATTAAAAAATATAATTTAAGTATTTTTTGTTATATCTGACCTCTTGCAATTTATTGCTCTAACATCAAACTTGGCTTCTTATTAGGTTTGCTCAAACTATGAAATTATTCAACCCTAAAGAATATAAACCGTATGGTTTTTAGTATTAATCCATTCGGTTTATTATCCCTTGGGTTAATATTATTCTCTTGCATTTACAATCCCTTGGGGTTTTAGTATTCACCCCTTGGGTTTATAACATCAAATCCCTTGGTTTAATTAATATAAGGGTTAGGTTATAACATTATTCAAAAGGTTTCTAATTATTATTAATTCATAGGGCTTAATATTATTCCCTAGGGTTTATAATTCCTTAGGTTTTTAATATTAAACTCAAGGGGTTATAAACCCAATGGAATAATATTAAACTCGAGGATTTAATATTATAAACCCAAGGTATATAAACCCTAAGATGAATATTATATACCCTAGAATAAAGATGATTGACCTAGTCAACCATTTTCCAAGGTTGCATTGTGACAAGGATTGTCTCGAAATGAAAATCAAACATTGAAAACCATGGTGAGCCATCTTCATTTTAGTGTTTATAATATTAATTCATAAGTTTTAATATTATTCTATTGGGTTTATAATTCTTTCGGTTTTTAGTATTATTTACTTGGGTTTATAATCCCTTGAGTTTTTAGTATTATTCACTTGGGTTTATAATCTCTTGGGTTTTTAGTATTATACCCTAGGAATATGAACCCTTAGATTACTAAACCCAAGAGATTGATATTATAAGCCCAAGGGAATAATAAAGAAAGGGGTTCATATTAAAATGCCAAGGTATTATAAACCTAATGGTCTTATATTATTAAATCCAAGGGACTTATATTATAAATCCAAGATATATAAAGCCTTGGTTGACCATGATTTATATTTAACCTCAATGATTAGTATTATAACCCTATGAATAATATTATACCCTAGGAATATGAACCCTTAGAGTAATATACCCAAGTGATTCATATTATAAACACTAAGAATAATATTATGCCCTAGAAAGATGAACCCTTAAATTAATATACCCAAGGTATTCATATTATAAAACAAAGGGAATAAGAAACTCGAGGGGTTAATACTAAAAACCCAAGGGAATATAAACCTTATGATTTTTAGTGTTAATCCCTTGGGTTAATATCATTCCCTTGGGTTTATAATCCCTTGGGGTTTTAGTATTAACCCCTTGGGTTTATTATTCCCTTGGGCTTATAATATCAATCCCTTGGGTGTATTAATATAAGGCTTCATATTCTCACAGTATATAATATTATTCATAGGATTTGTAATTAATATTAATCGCTAAGGTTTAATACTATTATCTAGGGTTTATAATTCTTTGGGTTTTTAGTATTAAACCCAAGGGATTATAAACCCAAAAGAATAATGTTAAACACAATGAATTAATATTATAAACCAGAGGTATATAAACCCTAAGATAAATATTATAAATCGTAGAATAAAGATGGTTGACAATGGTTAACGATGGTCCAACGTTGCATTGTGACAAGGATTATCCAAAATTGAAAATCAACCATAGCCAACCATGCTCACCCATATTTATTTTAGGGTTTATGATATTTATCTTAGGGTTTATATACCTTCGATTTATAATAATAATCCCTAAGATTAATATTATTACCTTTGGTTTTTAATTCCTTAGGTTTTTGGTATTAATCCGTTGGGTTAATATTATTCTTTTCCATTTATAATTTGTTGGGGTTTCAGTGTTTTACCCTAGGAATATGAACCCTTAGATTAATACACCCAAGAGATTGACAGTATTCCATTGGGTTTATAATCCCTTGGGTTTATTATCCTCTTTGGTTTATAATATTTATCTTACTAATATTTATTTTAATGAATGAATATCTATTAATATATATTATTATTGTTAATCAATGAATGATCATTATTAATATTTGTTAATTTTTAATGTTATTAAATTTTATTTACAATAATATCAATTAATAATAGCAGTAATATTATAATACTACGACTTCAGCCATATTTACTAATGTAGTTGTGCTAGTTTATTTTTAGTATTTTCAAATATTTGTAATATAAGTTTTTTAAATATTTGTAATATGAGTTTTTATTCATGCCTATATTTTAAATAAAATGTTTCATATTTCATATTTCCAATATTTATAATGTTTAAAATGGCTTGTATTTCAAATTTTCTTTCTTTCTTTTTTAAATTCAATAGTTTCAAGGTTTTTTTTTTTAATGTTTGTATATACTTTTTGCTGGTCTATACTTTAAAGAATATTTCATATTCTATATTCAAAAATTCAATTTGAGATTGAAAACTCAATATTTCAAATTTTACATTTATAATTATAATTTAATATTTTATATTTCATATTTAATATTCGTTATTTAATACCCCCGATGGGGTGAACACACGTCTCAATGGAGACCCTGAGGGCTTTCCCCCTCCACCACGCGAAATGTAATCGCCAATTTAATGAGAGGCACAATCAATATGTCCACCTATGTGAAGAACTCTCCAGATTTTATCACTTACATTAAGAAGCAATACAACATTCCACTCCTATTTGGAACTTGACCCCATGAATTTGGGAAGAAATGGTCATTACAATGTGAGCAACAGAGACCATGGAGACTCATAGGGGTTTTGGCCATGGATGAGTAGTGAAGTGTCAGTGCGGTCCACGATTGTATGGTATGAATTAGGCTCTCAATCCAACATCTAGGATCTAGGAACTTTGCTGGAGAAACAATTGGGTCTAGACTTCGCCTAATTCTCGACATTTCACACCCACTATAAAATTGGGGTAGCATGCTCTTGGAGGTCTCTTCTGTTGAGGTACAAAAGGTAACTGTGTCCTATTTTCTTTCCTAGGTAAATGGGCTACCTTATGCTACCCAAGCCATCCCTAAGGGGTTTTTGGTTGAGGACTATTATCAATTGTCACTCTCGTGTTTGCAAGTTTCCATAGCATCTCATTGTTTTCTTGTTTTTAGCTTCAACTATGGCTTTCAACAGTCTGATTCTTATGGATGGCCCACCTCTAGTTTTCCTTTGGAGGCCAACTATGGTGGCCACTTGACCTTGGGTCTTTGTGTTCCTCCCTCTCGTGTTGGTTGTTGTTTGAATTGGTGACACCTCGAGATTGTTCTACCCGGGGATTGCTTTCAACATGTCTAGGGTGTTGTCGTCTTTATTAGAAGGTTAGTGGGTTGTTGGGGTCTTTTCTCAGAAGTCTTTCAATTTCAGGGAAATTTGTCATAGCCTAGTCTGCAATTCTTCTTGGTTCGTTTCCTGTATGCTTTAGGATAGTAAATCCACATCTTGGTTTTGTTGATTGTTCGCCTCTTTTCTCTAGTAGGTACGTTGAAGGGCACTCCAAGACACCATCGGTTATCCATTTAGTAGTGTTAACAATGTCATTCCAATGAGGAAGGCGTCGTCGTGGGGTAGGGGACCATCACCAAAAAACTTGTCTTTCGGGAACTTGGAAAGCCTGAAACATGAGGGTGAAGTGGCACTATCTCTTGCTCGCTCTACAAGTCGTATCGTGGCTCCAACAACCATCGATTCCATAGCAAACGAGCTTAGGAACATCTAGGTTAATATGAATATTCTTCGAGAACACAGCTATGACGACCTCAATGAGTTAGTTTCTTATATAAATGATATATAATTCAGTGAAAATGAGATATTGGAACAACTAGATAGCATTTGCAGTAGCCACCGTCAAATGAATGACCACCTCCACAACATGGAAGCTCGGGTGGAGCATGTTGATTTTACACTATATTTTGAAGCCCCCCATGTACTCCCCCACCATCCCTGTAAGGAACTGTAGTCCTTTTGTTCGTGCGATGAGCTGGTTCATCCCTCGGGCGCACGGTTTGAAGGAAGTGCGAAGCTCAAACTTACATATGCGACGAGTCATGCGCATAATGGAGGAGGGTGAGTTGTTTTATATGCGTGGGAGTGTGATGGAACACCTACGGGCTGAACCATACTTGAAGACAAAGCTGATGGGCTAGTTGTGATGGAGTGTGGGTGCGTTAAGGCATGGAGGACAAGTTGGCTAGGTAGACCAACTCGCCCTGCCACCCATATAAACAGGCCATGCGATAGCGTCATCGCTCAAGCAACATCTTCGGCCTACAATGAAGAGAAAAGGGCACAGATCAAGGATACAAGTAAAAGTTGGGAGTGCAGGTATATGTGCCCACACTTGGGCGAAGGCGCACGGTGAACGCACGAAGGATCGAGTGAAGGCATTAGGCGCGGCAAGGTCGCCCGTCTGTCGAAGTGTAGGGCATGTATGGTTGTGGTGCCTAGGTTGTGCGAAGGAGCGCTCGAAGGTGAAACAAAGGGTGAATGCCTGGTTTGTGCAACGACTTGGCACAAGTTCTTGGGTGACTCGGGTGAGCACCCGCCCGTCGTGTAAGTGTGCACGGTGAGATATTTGGTGAAGCTGGTTGTGTGAAGAGGGTGTCTTGGTGACTTTGTGGAGTTACCGGCCTATCATGCATGAAGAAACAAGGTTCATTTGTGAAGTGCGCAAGGCAGCTCGTGTGAGGGTGCCCCCACCCGCCTTGGCCAAGGAAATCTTGGTTGTCACACGAAGGTATGACAAGATTGTAAATTTGGCTAAGTATGAAACTTGGGGTTTCCAAGTATACTTGTAAAGATTTGTAATATTGAAAGACTATATAATATATTATTGGGCAGACTCATTATTCAGGGAGTTGCCCCTCCCCTTTATACTGTGCAATTGTGTTCTTCATGTATAATTGATGATGTTAATGAATGTGTATGGGTGTTCACTGGTATAAAGGAACATTAATAGTTACTTGGTTGAGAAACACAAACTAAGTAGGATAAGTGGTTAGGTGTAGTCCACAAACATAAGTATTGGTGAAAAGAAAGTGTTCGGTGGTGATGCACCTCGCCTAGCATGGTTGGAAGACCACCGTAGGCCTGGGGGCGTGACAGGTGGTATTAAAGCTTGGTTGGAGCTGGTGTAGGGTAGGGTTGCTCGTGAAAATGTGCAGGTGTGGGTACACTTGGAAGCTTGGAAATTGAAGACAGTGAAGCAGTCACTTGCACGTGAAGGAAGCTGTTTCACACAAGTGGAACAAGGGTTGGTTCAGGTTGCAGGCATCTTGGTGAAGCTATTGGATGGTCGAAACTAGATTGAAAAGAAGAAGGAAACTATTAGCAATGGCAGTTGAATCTCAGGCTGGGTCTAGTCACGGTGTGAAGGATGCTACTATGACATTCATTGAAAAAGTGTTGGAGAAGATGGAGGACTTAAAAGCTTTTTGGACTAAGAAGATGGACTTGGTCGAGAGAGATCAAGAGGCCAATTCAAAGATGAAGGAAGAGCTCAAGGAACTCCGGACTCAACACGATTACACTGATCTTATGTGTACACAACTTGAAGTAAGGGTGAAGGAGGTTGAAGAGGCAAGAGACCGAGGTCTTGCAAAGATCGTGGACTTGCAAAAATCTCTTGATGAAGCTAGAGATTATATTGTGGTGTTGAAGAAGGCCGTGAGGCATAACTCAGGTGGAGGAGTGCCTCATGTGAAAGTCAAGGAACCAGAGTCTTACGATGGTACAAGGAGTACAAAGACTCTTGGCAACTTTCTATGGGACATGGAGCAATACTTGGAACGATTGGGTCTATCTGATGATGAGACGAAGGTCAAGGTAGCTGCTTAGTTCTTGACAAAGGATGCTAAGATGTGGTGGCGAAGACGGATGGATGAGATTGCCAATGGCAGTGCTGGTGACATTACTTCGTGGCATGAGATGAAGAAAGCTTTGCAGACCCATTTTAGTCCTCAGGATGAAACGTGGGAAGCAAGGATGAAGATAAAGTTCATAAATCAGACAGGGAACCTTCAGACATATCAGCGGGAGTTTGCAAGTGTGGTTTTGGAACTTCCTAACATGGCAGAGAGGGACAAGGTGTTCAATTTCATCATTGGGTTGAAGTCTTGGGCACACAATGAAGTGAAGAGGTAGAGGATTAGAACACTCGAAGAAGCTTTTGCTGTTGTGGACAGGTTGGTGGAGCATTATGATAAGACTTCTGATGATAGAAAGAAGAAGTCTGAAAAGACGAAAGAAAAGAAGAAACAGGATGCTTCAAAATCGGATGATAAGTCAAAGACGAAGAAATCCTTGAAGTGTTGGATATGTGTTGAACCACATACGGTGAAGAATTTCCCTTCTAGACTGAAAGTGGTTGTGATTGCATAATCTAACGCGAAGAATGAAGAAGCTTCTGTGGGGATGATGTAGATACTTGGTGCCGCTACCGCTACAGAGGTGATCTCTCGGAGGCATCTTGAGAGGAGCAAGTTGGAGTATGTTCAGATGAAGGTTGGGGATGCTAAGATAGTCACTATGGTGGATAGTGGGGCCTCTCACAACTTCATGGCAGAAGATACTGCGAGAAGAATTGGACTAAAATTTGTACCGATGAAGGCACAGATGAAGACAATCAATTCTCCTCTTGATGATGTTCTTGGTGTAGCTAAAAAGGTGGACACAACACTTGGTGAGTGGACAGGGAAGGTCGACTTCACTATAGTGCAAATAGATGACTATGAATTTGTGTTGGGAATGGAATTCCTGACACAATTCGATGCTATGATTGTTCCACATTTGAAGAGGTTGTACATTTACAATGGAAGGGAGGATGTACCCATTGGTGTGCCAACCATTGGAGTGACAAAGCCTGATTGTAAGTTGGCAGTAATGCAAATGGAGGATGAGAAGCGAATGGAAGACATGAGTAAGCGGTTGTCCATGGTTGAGACAAAGCTTACCGAGCAGTCATTGGTCATCAGGACTCTTTCAGATAGTATCTTGGATGTGTCAAGAGGGCTAGAAGTGGTCGAGGATGATGATGATGACAATGAGGCATATGTGAGGCCAAATGTCTAGGAGGAGGATCAGGTCACTTATCTACAAAGGATAGAGATAGAGAATCCTGACAGATGGATTGAGTTGATTAGTGAGGGTGAGCCTTTAGGCTCTACTCCCTCCACATCTTCATAGATGGGAAAGAAGATGGGGCTCATTGTTAGCTGCTCATGGCAGTGAGTCCTTAAGACAGGTTGAGCAGGTATGGCAGATGGTGCAGGGATGGCTTGGCATCAAGCATCATAACATGTTGTAGATGGGATGGAGTTTCAATGGACCTGAGCATGGGAGAGATTCTTGGTGAGTCTAGGATGTGGCAGAATCTGAGATAGACTGGTGAAAGCATAAGGTTGGACATTCTTATGATTTGAGCATGACAGTTGGACTGATCACTCGACTAGATCAAGTCATGGGGGCTAGCAGTGTACCAGGGAGATGTTGACATCAGGCAGGTAGGAAGGATGATAGTTCACAGGATGAGGATGACACATGATGGATATGGGAGTTCTACATATGTTACAGGGATGTTTGTAGTATGTGGAGGAGTTAACATCATGGACCAAGGATGAGACAGATATTGATGATGATCTTGGTGGATGGCTACTAGGATGGTATGTTGTCGAGGATGACAATGATTTCAGGTGGAGGAGGATGTAAGGACCTGTAGTCCTTCCGTTCGTGCGACGACCTGGTTCATCCCTTGGGTGTGCGGTTTGAACGAAGTGCGAAGCTCAGACTTACATATGCGACGAGTCATGCACACAATGGAGGAGGGCGAGCTGTTTTATATGCATGGGAGCATGATGGAACACCCGCGAGCCGACCCATACTTGAAGACAAAGCTGACGGGGTAATTGCGATGGAGTGTGGGTGCGTTAAGGTGTGGAGGACGAGTCGGCCGGGTAGACCAACTCGCCCTGCCACCCGTATAAACAAGCCATGCAATGGCCTCATTTGGCATCATCTCTCAAGCAACATCTTCGGCCTACAATGAAGAGAAAAGGGCGCATATCAAGGATACAAGTGCGAGTTGGGATTACAGGTCTATGCGCCCAGACTTGGGCGAAGGTGCACGGTGAACGCACGAAGTATCAGGTGAAGGCGTTGGGCGCGGCAAGGTCACTCATCGGTCGAAGTGTAGGGCATGCACCGGTGTGGCGCCCGGGTTGTGCGAAGGAGCGCCGAACGGTGAAATGAAGGGTGAACGCCCGGTTTGTGTGACAACTTGACACGAGTTCTTGGGTGACTCTGGTGAGCGCCCGCCCATTGTGCAAGTGTGCACGGTGAGACATTTGGTGAAACCGGTTGTGCGAAGAGGGTGTCTTGGTGAGTTGGTGGATTCACCCGCCTATCGTGCACAAAGAGACAAGGTTCGGTTGTGAAGTGCGGAAGGAAGCTTGGGTGAGGGTGTGCCCGCCCGCCTTGGGCAAGGAAATCTTGGTTGTCACACGAAGGTGTGACAAGATTGTAAATTTGGCTAAGTATGAAACTTGGTGTTTCCAAGTATACTTGTAAAGCTTTGTAATATTGAAAGACTGTATAATATATTATTGGGCAGACTCATTGTTCAGGGAGTTGCCCCTCCCCTTTATACTGTGCAATTGTGTTCTTCATGTATAATTGTTGATGTTAATGAATATGTATAGGTGTTCATTGGTATAAAGGAACATTTATAATTACTTGGTTGAGAAACACAAACTAAGTAGGATAAATGGTTAGACGTAGTCCACGAACATAAATATTGGTGAAAAGAAAATGTTCGGTGGTGCCGCACCT
>APFE030608989.1:0-65699 GCA_000404065.3 Pinus taeda | reverse complement strand
AAGGGATTTCGGAGCAAGCACCAATGTTACAGATGTATTGCATGTGTGAGGATTGGGTATGAACCTGATTTCAATATTCAAGTTAAAGGATAAGGGGTGTGATATTCACTTCATAGGGTAGAAAGTGTATGTCAAACACCCAAGCTGGAAAAAGGTAAGACAGAATGGAGTTCGAAGTAATAGATTGTAGTGTGTTAATTTTTCGTATGTTCTATGCTTAAGAGCAATTTACTTCAATTTTTCTTATAAGCCCAATATCAATTTCTAGATTAGCAATCACATCAGCATGATAGTAAAATGTAGATAGAACATAAACATAAATAGTAGAAGACAAGCCAAGACAAGAGGACACAAGATGTGGCACCACCCAGGGACAAACCCCAATGTGGGGAAACCCTTGATCAAATATTCTTATATTCTTCAGTAGTTCAGCAGAGAGAGATCGTATAAATATACAAAACTGATATTTAATGACAACAACAGATAAGGCCTTGAACAAAGAAGTCAAGGTTGGTCATATAAGATAGAAACCTTCCGCTAAGTGGCTTGGTCAAACCCATCCAACATTGGCCTTCACCAGTAAGCTCAATGCATCCTGCTTGCCGTTAGGAAGATCATCCACATGGTAGCAACATGTTGTTGCAATCACGATTCAATCTAGTCAACACATTGAGCCAACACTTATCCACAAAATGTTGATGTCCTCCAACAAATCTGGTTAGGGCACAATATGCGGTCCTTAACCCTCTATGTTGTCAGCAAACTAAGCCCTCTTAGAGATGCGGTCCACCTAGGAGAGTCTTCCTTTATGCCATGTTTCCTATAATAATTATTGTCCACCTTAACGTTGTAACCTAAGCTTATTGCTATGGCTTGCATCCTAGCAAAGCAGCTAACTGTAACTGTGATCTCATCCAACAGACCCAAACAGTTACCCCAAATATCAATACCTTGCTCACTCCCAAACTCAGCCTACTGCCCAACAAACTCGACCTTGAGAGTAGACTTCTACAACGCACTGTCTAATTATGACATCAGATTTCGAACCTTTCTAATAGTCCTCAAATCATGGTTTATAATTGTTTTATTTGACATATTGTCACCTACAACACACATATATTTCCATGCTTCCTAATGCTTATGATAAGGGTCCTTCTTACTACGGCTAGGTCTCCTTCTCTGCCACATATTATGGCTACACTTTACAATGTATTAGGGCTTCCTTTTGATAATGTATTGGAGCTCCTCTTGACTGTAGATTAGGGATCCTCCTCTAGATATGTATAGGGTCTCCTTGTTGTGGAATTAGGGCCTCCCTTAACTGCGAGTTAGAGCTCCTCTTGACAACATATAGGAGCCTTCTCTTTTACACCAGCCAGGGCATACTTTTGTTGCGGATATGTCTCTCTAGACTGCAGCTAGAAAGATGTGTATTAGGCCTTCTTCTTGCTACGAATTAGGCCTCTCTTTGTTGCGGATTTAGGCCTCCCTTGACTGTGGCCAGACCTCTTCCTTAACTGCTACTAGCGCTCTCCTTCAACTGCAGCTAAGTCTCCTCTTCACCTGCGGCTAGGGATTTCTTCATGATTGCGGCTAGGGATTTCTTGTGACTGTGGCTATGGATTCTTTTAGATCTGCAGCTAGGGCTATATCTCCTCTCTAGGGTAGCAGCAAGATCTCCTCTCTAAAACTGCGGCTAGATCTCTCACTTGACCTCTCTTTCCACCAAACTCAAACGAGTGGAGAGAGATCATGAGAGATGTGTGTAACAAATGACTTGAGGCCTCCTCTATTTAATTGCAATGTTGATGTTGAGCTAAGGGTAATTTGGTTGTTGGCCGACCTTGACAAAAGGTCAAATAATATAAATAAATTCATATCTTAATAAATACATGTTGGAATCCGATGATCTTTAGATCCATCGTACACCTCTCGAAGAGAGGAATCCATGAAAAATATCAGCTGCCATAAATAAGATGACCTACATGGAGTTTGGCCCTAGTTTCCAATTTTAGCACTCCCTCTCAACTAGGGAGAAATCCATCTGTTAATCCATCTGCCATTCTGTACCATCTTTGCCATCAATGCTCTGCTTTACACTGCTCTGCTCTGCTATGAAGAACAATAAGTGATCGAGAATGTATCATACCATTATCTGTTGACCTGAATTCAATCCCATATAAAGAGAGTGTCTCGTACCACTCTTACTGATCCCAAATCAGTTCCAAATAAAGAGAGTGTCTCATACCACTCTTACTTATCCAAAATCAGTTCCAAAATAAAGAGTGTCTCATACCACTCTTACTGATCCAAAATCAGTTCCAAATAAAGAGAGTGTTTCATACCACTCTTACTAACCCAAAGTCAGTTCCAATTGATCCCAGATCAATATCATCCTAGCATAGGGAGTACGGTAGTACACAATGCGTCCATTAGTAGTACTATGGTCGCTATACTCATTGGCTAGATGAGAGGTACTTCCCATGAGTCCCAAACTACATGGGTAGGATGTCTCAGTAGGAGAAGGATGAACCACTCAGCCTGCCTACATGTCGCCATGGGGTATCACAGGGAAAGGATGAAACACTCACCCTGTACACAACAAACCACTAGGGGAAGGCTGGACCACTCACTCTAAGGTTGTGTCTCAACAGGAGAAGGATGCACCACTTATCCTGCCTACATAGCAAACCACTAGGGGAAGGCTGAACCGCTCACCTTATGGTTTCTCATCGCTCCAAGAAGTACCCCAAGCCCCCTGGAGCTCCCAGAGCTCAATGTCTATATCATACAGGACCCTCCGGAGAGGGTCTCTCCATGACTCCTAGTCATTCTCGAAAAGTCAAGAATTTGACCTTTCCCAAGGGCTTCGTCAAATTATCGACAACCTACTCATCAGTCCCATTGTGATGAAGCCTTATTTCTCCTCGTTGTACCATATCTTGGATCAAGTGGTACCTGATGTCTATGTGCTTGGAGCGATTATGAAATACGACATTCTCTGATAATTAGATCCCACTCTAGTTGTCGCAAAGGATCATGGTGGTATCAAGCACATGTCCAAACTACTCACTGAAGAGCTTCCTCAACTAGACAGCTTCACAAGAGGCCATACTCGCATTTATGTATTCGACCTCAGTGGTGCTCAAAGCAACCTACATCTGCTTCCAGCTCATTTAGGATATCGAAGCAGAACACAAAGAGAAACAACATCCAGAAGTGCTCTTGCGATCCACCACACTATCTACCCAATCAACATCAGAATAACCATGCAACCTCACATTTTTGGTTGTGTATCTTATTCCATGAGTGATTGTGCCCCGAAGATACCTCAGAAGATTCTTGGCACCAATCCAATGTGAGTGATAAGGCTCAACCATATATTGGCTCAACGTGTTAACTGCGAAACATATATCTAGAAGGGAGTTCACCAAGAACATCAATGCTCCTATGAGTTGATGATACTCAGAAGTTTTACTCAATTCATGTCTGGCAGCACTACCACATAACTTCTTAAAGTTAATCTCCATCAGGGTAGTCACATGCTTGCAGTCCACCATCCCAAATATTTCAAATATCTTCACAACATATTGTCCTTGAGATAGGAAAATTTCAACTAGCTTTTGCCAGACCTCCAACCCTAGGAAGTAGTGCATCAGTCCTAGGTCCTTTATCTCAAATTCGAAATCCAACTCCCTCTTATGTTTATAAATGAGAGGGTCTGTACTTGTTAGAAAGAGGTCGTCCACATAAAAGTACCAGTATGAGAGGATTATCATCTTCAACCTTAAAGTAAATTTTTGGATCGACTTCACTCCTAGTGAATTCCAGCTTCATTAGATAGCTATCAATCCTCTCATACCAAGCCTAGGGTGCTTGCTTCAAACCATAGAGAGATTTCTTCAACTTGTATACATGAGATTCCTAGTCATGAACCTCAAACCCCTCGGGTTGTTCCAAATATGTGCTATTACTATTACTTGAGGGGAATGATCCCCTTGTAAGCTTTCCCTTGGTACATCCTAGACATATACCTCCATGCTCTTCTTTGAACTCGGGCATACCTGTCAACGTCTGACTCACATCGGGTAGGGCCTTATAATGAAGATGGGAAAACCTTCGGTGCCATAGTTCAGATTGTAGAGATGTGTCACAAGACATGGTCCGCAATGGACTTCCTACAATTTGATACAAAATGCCTACCTTGAACCCAAGAGTAAAAGCATCTTTAAAATTTATTTTCCAAAGACGTACCTTTCCATCGATGAATGCCACCTTGAAACCTTTATCTTCCATTGCCGAAATGGACACCAGGTTCTTCTTGAGATTAGGTACATATAGAACTTCTTGTATATGAATCGTGTTACCTTGATTCAATTTAATGGTAACATTTCCTTCACCTTTTACGGGGTAGGTGGCATCAACTCCAAGAATAATATCCAAGATTGTTTCCTTCTCTATCAGATTAGAGAGAATTTCCTTGTATCTAGTGAAGTGCCTTGAAGGACCACTATTAATAAGCCAATTTCCCAAAATGTCTGGAGGAGAGGTAGTGGAGAGGGCCAATATAAGATAATAATCGTTTTTCTTATAATAAAAAAACATTTGATTCTTCGTACTCAGAGTTCCTTGCTTTCTTGGAGGGTTGACCTTGATGTCTTGCATTCCTTTCTCCTTTTCCATTGTATCTGTCATTCCTTCCACACTTAGATCTGGGATTTCCATTGAAGTGACCTTTAGAACCTGCCTTATTTCTCCTTTTTGGCATGAGTGGATAAAGAAGAGGGGTTGCCTCTATTAGAAGTCATTTTCTTGCTCCACCATTCTTGTTTCTTCCAATGTCAGATCAAAAGATATCTTCCATCTGTGATAGTGAGACTTTTCACGGAGATTGTCTTCAGCTAGGAAGTGGGATGAGGAACTCATTGAGCCTTTTGTCCTTTCCAACTATCTTCGGTGATTTCTTTGTCACTCTTTCTTGGGCTTTGTCTTCACCTCAGCTCTAATACCATGTTAAGTTTTGGTATGTTCTATGCTTTAGAGCAATTTACTTCAATTTTTCTTATAAGCCTAATATCAATTTCCATATTAGCAATCACATTAGAATGATAGTAAAATGCATATAGAAGATAAACATAAACAATAGAAGACAATCCAAGACAAGAGGACATAAGATGTGGCACCAGCTAAGGAAAAACTCCAATGTGGGGAAACCCTTGATCAAATCTTCTTATATTCTTCAATAGTTCAGCGGAGAGAGATAGTACAAATATACAAAACTGATATTTAATGACAACAGCAGATAAGGCCTTGACCAAAGAAGTCAACGCTGGTCATACAAGATAGAAATCATCCGCTAAGTGGCTTGGTCAAACCCATCCAACATTAGCCTTCAATAGTGAGCTGAATGCATCCTTCTTGTTGTTATGATGATCCTCCACATGGCAGCAACAGGCTGCTGCAATCACTATTCAATCTGGTCAACACATTGAGCCAACACTTCTCCACAAAATGTTGTTGTCCAACAAATCTGGTTAGGGCACAATATGCAGTCCTTAACCCTCTATGTTGTTAGCAAACTAAGCCCTCCTAGAGTTGCGGTCCTCCTAAGAGAGTCTTCCCTTATGCCATGCTGCCTCTAGCAAGTATTGTCTGCCTTAATGCAGCAACCTAACCTGCTTGCTATGGCTTGCAGCCTAGAAAAGCAATTAACTGTAACTGTGATCTCATCCAATAGGCCCAAACAATTACCCCAAACAGCAATACCTCGCTCACTCCCAAACTTGGCCTATTGCTCAACAAACTCGGCATTGAGAGTAGACTTCTACAACGCATTGCCTCTCATTATGAAAATGGATTCCCAGCCTTGCTAATAGTCCTCAACTCATGGTTTATAACTGTTTTATTTGACACACTGTCACCTACAACACACATAGATTTCCATGCTTCCTCATGCTTATGATAAGGGTCCTTCTTACTGCGGCTAGGTCTCCTTCTCTACTACAAATTATGGCTAGGGCTTCCTTTTGATAGTGTATTTGAGCTCCACTTGGATCTAGATTAGGGATCCTCCTATAGCTATGTATAGGGTCTCCTTGTTGCAGAATTAGGGCCTCCCTTAACTATGGGTTAGAGCTCCTCTTGACAACATATAGGAGCCTTCTCTTTTACACCATCCAGGGCATTCTTTTGTTGTGGATAGGTCTCTCTAGAATGTGACTAGGAAGCTGTGTATTAGGCCTTATTCTTTCTACGAATTAGGCCTCTCTTTACTGCGAATTTAGGCCTCCCTTGACTGTGGTTAGACATCTTCCTTAACTGCTACTAGGGATCTCCTTCAACTGTGTCTAAGTCTCCTCTTCACCTGCTACTAGGGATTTCATCATGACTGCGGCTAGGGATTGCTTGTGATCGTGGCTATGGATCCTTTTAGATCTGTGGCTAGGGCTAGATCTCCTCTCTAGGGTAGCAACAATAGCTCCTCTCTGAAACTGCGACTAGATCTCTCACTTGACCTCTCTTGCCACCAAACCCAAACAAGTGGAGAGAGATCATGAGAGATGTGTGTAACAAATGACTTGAGCCCTCTATTTAAATGTAATGTTGACGTTGAGATGGGGGTAGTTTGGTTGTTGGCTGACCTTGACAAAAAGTAAAATAATATAAATAAATTCATATCTCCATAAATACATGTCGGAATCGAATGATCTTTAGATCAATCCTACGTCTCTCAAAGAGAGGAATCCATGAAAAACATCAACAACCATAAATAAGATGACCCACATGGAGTTTGGCCCTAGTTGCCAATTTTAACATACTAGTGACAAATTGATTCTCCAATGGCACTAATAGGCAGTGACAGTGGGAGTGGGAAGGAGTTGAATGAGTTATGGCATAGTAGAATGAGACATCTACACCATAGAGCACTCAAGATCCTCATATAAATGGTAACAGGGGTTTCAAAACTTGGCACAGAACACGATGATGTGTGTAGAGGATGTGTACCTGGGAATTATACTAAGGAAACATTTCCAAGAAGTGACAACAAAGATGATGGCATGTTAGGACTCATACATTCAGATATTTGCAGCCCAATGTCCACTAGAGCTCTTAGTGGTGCCGAATATTTCGTCACCTTTATTGATGACCATTCCAGGAAAACTTGGATATACTTTTTGAAGACCAAGGATGAGGTCTTCAATCATTTCAGGGAGTTTGAAGCTCTTGTGGAGAATGTGAAAGGGGAGAAGATCAAGGTGCTTCGCTCATATAATGGTGGAGAATATATTGATAAGGGTTTCACAGATTTATGTGTGAAGGAAGGCATCAAGAGAGAATGGAAAACTCTATATAATCCACAAAAGAATGGTGTATCGGAGCAGAAAAACAAAACCATTGTTGGAGCTGCAAAGGCTATGTTATATGGCCAAGATCTACCCAGATTTCTATGAGCAAAAGCATGTATCATGGCAATATACATTCAGAACATAACTCCTCATAGAGCATTCAAGAAGAAAATGCTAGGAGTCTTCACAGGGAAGAAGCCAGAAGTAAGCCACTTCAGATTTTTGGCGGCATTGGTTTTTGCCACGTGCCATATGATAAACGAGCCAAACTGGATCATACTACAGAGAAGGGGTTCTTTGTTAGGTACAAGGAAACCTCAAAGGCATACAAAATCTACATTCTTAACAATAAGAAGACTGTAGTAAGGGTAGACTTGAAGTTCATGGAGGACCAAGCTTTCAGGAGATCTTGTGAGATGCCTACAAGTGATCAAAATCAGTAAAAAAAGCTCCTTCAGTCCAACAGCAGGGGCAGCCAATGGGACAAGCAAGAGGACAATCACAAGGATCAAGTACTATGACTAGTACCAATATTTCCTCGGGTGCAGGAAATCTAGGGAGTTCTCAACAGATGGAGCAATGGAGACAAGATGAGGAGGAGCTAACAGAACCTCCCAAGAGTAGTGGTTGAGCCAACAAAGAGGTTCGTCAGACATTGAGAGATGCAAAGGAGTTTATTGGAACTCCTAGAACGAGCAAAAGACAACACAGATTGCCTAACAGGTACCAAGAATTGGTGGCTCAAGTTGCAGAACCTTCCAACTTTCAGGAGGTCACACAACATGAGGTGTGGGTAGATGCCATGGTAGAAGAGTATAACTCTATCATGACAAATTACGTTTGGGAGGTAGTGCCAAGGATGGAAGAAAAATTAGTTGTAGGTTCTAGATGGATCTACAAGATTGAATATGCGGAAGATGACATTGTGGAAAAGTACAAGGCTAGGTTCATGGCAAAGGGGTATGCACAAATTCAAGGGATAGATTATGAGGAGACCTTTTCCCCAATTGCCATATACACTTCTATCCAGTCAATTATATCTCTAGCAGTTCATATGGGATGGTAGATTCACCATATGGACGTCAAGACAACCTTCTTTAATGGGGTGATAGAGGAAGAAGTGTATATAGAACAACCAGAGGGCTTTGAGACACATGAGAGGCACACTCATGTGTGCATATTGAAGAAAGATTTATATGGACTCAAGAAATCTTCCAGGGAATTGTATGGTAGGATTGACAATTACTTGCAGCAAATGGGATTCGTCAAGAGTGACGGAGATCCCAACCTTTACTATTTGATGGTAGAGGGTGATCCACTCATTCTAGTTTTGTATGTGGATGATCTCTTTTTGACAGGATCATTAGCACTCATAAAGGATTGTAAGAGGAACCTAATAATAGAATTTGACATGAAGGATTTGGGGTTTATTTACTATTTCCTAGGATTGGAAGTGTGGCAGAAAGATGGGGAGATCATCCTTGGGCAAGGAAGATATGCTACAAATATTCTGAAGAGGTTCAGAATGCAGGATTGTAGACCCATGTCTACGCCCATTATCACCAACTGGAAGAAGATAGATGCATTAGATGAAAAGGATGTTGAACCCACCTTGTATAGACAACTTATTGGGTCTATGTTGACAGTGTTGGACCCACCAACATTCAAGGGATCACCCTGGTATGAAGTCCCAACTAGACCTCACACCATTTGGTGTGGGAGTCCCATCCGGTATGATGGCCCGGTTGCTATTGTCTTAAGGATTTGCCTCAACTCTTGCTTGTCAGCATAGGAGAGTGGTTCGCTTTGTCTTAGAGAAGTGAGGTTCACATGCTTGGTGAGTGTAAGTGTCACTTGTGTCAATGGTTCTTTCATTGTCGAGGGAGAGGGTGAAAGTGAGTTCTAGGTCGATTGGGAGCAGTCCCAACACTACTAGGAATACACAACACAACATGACATACATAGCTTCTGGAAGAGCAGCCCACACAGATGCGACAGTCACAACATACAATGTGAGATAACACATACATCACTCGCGGAGCAGTCTGAATGAGTGCAATAGTTGTTACAACAAGCTTCATGTGAAAGGTTTGTTTGATGTCTGGGAGAGCAGTCTACATGGGCAAGACAGTGTTAACAGCATATACAACACATTTCCATTAATAGATTATGCATTACAACAAATGAAGTAGTTCAGATGTAGAACATAGGTTAAAGAAACATGCATTACAAGTGTTAAAGAGCAACCTTACAACAAATACAATACATGTGTGAAAACGTGCTAGCCTGTTAGCAGGCTTCTAAATTAAGTGAAAGTTCCAAGACACATCGTTACATCATACATCACTAACCCCGAGTGTGGGGTGTTGGAGCCACTACTTACTCCTCAAAGAAAATATTACAAACTCTCTTAGCTATGTAGGAGGAGCTGAGGTGAAAATTCCTTTGCATGTACAAATGAGGGGGTATTTATAGCCAAGGGTGAAACTGATCCTTGTGGTTGTTTGACTACCCTCATGATCGTTTGACTTCCATGACGCTTCGACTTACATGACTCTTTGTTGAACAAGTGGGTCTCTTGGACTTCCACATTACATCACATTGATTGAAAACAAGCCCATAGTGGAGATGTGGGCAACATGACTCATGACGTGACTCGACATGACTTGACATGACAATGTTGGTACATTCATGCTGCTGCTGGAGTGCGTGTCGAGTTATAGTGCTATTGGATGATAGATGTCTTCATGGTGTATAATAGCTTCACCTCCACATGGCGAAGTGCATAGAGTCTTCGATGGTCCTTGGTTCACTTGATGAAGCTTTAACATGTTGTTCCCTGCTTGCATGTTGGAAGGCTTGACAAGCTCATCTATTCACGAAAGTGCATGTTTGTCATGTTCATCCGCTTCACATGCTTCGTTCATTCGTCCATTAGTGAACCTATTATCCTACATGTGCTCCCTTCTTTCATCCCATTCATCGTCTTGCCATGTTTGTTGGTGTCCCTATACCCACAGTCACTCATGACGAGATGACATCAAATCCAAAACCTCCTAGTCTACCATGACACATGATCATTCGGATGCAGGTGACCGAGAGAGGCAGCAAGGCTATGATGCAGGATGATGGCTCCGAGAAACTACTGATGAAAACTACGTAAGAGTCACTGAGAGATGGAGATAAGCAATCTGAGTTGACAGTGACTGTCTACAAGGTCTGGCTCGGCTGGGAGATAAAATTGCACAAATTTTGGGAGGAATAGTCTGGGCTGCTGGAAGGAAAGGCATACATGCTCTGCTGAATTTTTAGAACGAACGAACAGCAGGGCTTGACAACCAAATTTGTGTAATTTTCCAGAGGAATGGGTCGGGCTGCATGAAGGGTCAGCAGGTAGGGATTGCGCAATTTTTCTAGGGAACTACCCAAGATACTAGCAGCCAAAACTGCGCAATTCCCAGACGAAACTTCTTGTTCGCTGTTGGGGTCACTAGCAGCCAAAATTGTGTAATTCCCAGAGGGAATTGCCAGTTGGCTGCCTGGGAGACTGGTAGCAGAAACTGTGCAATTCCCAGAGGGAACTGCAATCTGCTGAAGGGGTTGTTAGCAAGAAAAACTACACTGAGGCTGGGAGGTTGGCCTGTTGATCATCTCTACACAATTTCTGAGCTGACCTAACTGATGGGCGACAGAAAGCTTTCTCATGAACATTGCACAATTTCTGAGATGAACAACTGGTCTACTATCGGGATGACTGATTGGGAAAACTGTGCAATTTTTTGAGGGAGACAGGGACAGGCACTTGGTGTTTGTCCAACCTGTCTGTGTAATTTCCTCAGTCAGTTGAACGAGTGAGGTCAGTGGCCTCTATGAAATTTTTGAGGGGAGTCAGTCCCGGTGTGACTGTCGGGTCCGACTGTCTGGGGGGCCAACATGAGAGCTAATTGAATTTCTTTTGGGCAACAAAACTTGAAAAGATTAGCTTGGTGTTTCTGAAATGTTCTAGTTGACAGTTGATCGAGTCGATGGCATGGTGATGGTTCGATTGTCAGAGGGGAGTCAAGTCGTCAAAGCCTTCAACAAAATGGCTAAGTGTGTGAACAATCGAAAGATGCATAGGTGATCATACGAACACACACTTGCATGACTTGATAACAAAACAACCAAACCATCCAGACACACATGTTCAACAAGACTGACAGACGGTGTAAGTGACAAGCGTGACACTCATGATTGATCGTTCATTGATCGAGACAACGCTTTCGTGACAGTGAATGTGACTTTGTGTGTGAGTGTGATAGATGCTTTCATAGCAAACACAACAAACACATACGAAGTGAAGACTTTGAACATAACCAAAACATTGTCGCAAGCATGACTTAGACATCAGCATGCAGAGACTTGAATGAAATGAACAAGCAAGGTGGGTGTAAAGACTCACACGAGCTCACAGAGTGATACCGAGTGTGTGCAATCATCAAGTGAAACTCTTCAAGAGAGGCTTTGAAATTGGTGCAGGACAAAATTTTGGAGGGTGGTTGTAGCCGCTACAACAGTCTCTCATGTATTTGGTCAACACTAGGCTAGATATATGCTTCGCAGTTAATACCCTTAGTCATTTCATGGTATAGCCGAAGAGGATACATTAGGCAGTAGTGAGGCATATTCTGAGGTATGTTCGGGACAAAGTCGAGTATGGATTGAGATATACTCGAGGAGATGACATTAGACTTTGTGAGTACACAGATGCAGATTGGGCAGACAGTTCAGTGGACACAGGAAAAGTATCTCCGGGTACTGCTTCAGTGCTGGATCAGGGATGGTTTCTTGGTGTAGCAGGAAGTAGAAGTTAGCAGCACTAAGCTCTACAGAAGCAGAGTATATGGCAGCTAACATAGCTACGTGCGAAGCTATATGGTTTCGAAAGATGCTAGTAAGCTTATTCAGGTAGAGGATGGAGGCGACCAGTGTCTATTTGTGATAACCAGAGTTGCATAAAGCTCTCTGATAATCCAGTGTTTCATGACAAGTCAAAGCACATCGATATTTGGTATCACTTCATCAAAGATTGTGTACAACATGGAGCAGTCCAACTACAGTATGTTCCCACAGAAGAGAAGGTTGTAGATATACTCACAAAAGCTCTATGGAGAGTTTTAGAGAACAAATGGGTATGGTGGAGAACCCATTTCAGTAGTAGGGACAGGCTATTTTGGATGCTTTTCAGTTGCAGCAGCAATAGATAAGTGGGAGTTGCAGTGCATATGCAGTGTTGGCAACAGTTTAGCAAGGTCAACAGCAACACAGACGCAACGTATATTAGAGTTGTGCAAATGTTTGTGTGCAAAATAGCCAGAGATCAGCAACATGACAGGAGATGATGCATGAACGGGGTTTTGCGATAAGGTGTGCAGTTGCACTAGAACGCATTCCTCTCTTAGAGGGAGTGTTAGTTTTTGTAGCATCAGATGTGTTCTAGCCACAAAATTTTGTGGAGAGGCTAGAATACATGAGCTCTCCGAAACCCAGAAATCATTTTTGGAAATTCTGCCTAAAAATGACTTAATTAGATTATTAACCAGTTTTTAAATATTTCCTAAGTCTAAACTTAGGGAATATGGTTAATTATTCAGAATTAATTAAACCAAAGCGTGAATGATCTATAAATTCACACGGATAGACTCCTAGATGATCCTATCCATTGATTAAGTTTTAATATTCGTTGTTGGTGCTCCAACAGTGGATTATAAGAGGAAGTCGATGCAGTGATGGAGAAATTATCCAATGCAGATACTCAGTTGCCCAGGAAGTTTGATTTTCTCAGTAGCAATAGCTCAACAGAGAAGATAGAGACAAAGGGTGAGTAGCATGTGAAAGAAGAGGGCAACAATATTCCAAGAAGAAGATTTCCAGTTCCCGAAAGAGGCTAAGGAAGGAAGGCCGAAACTTCTAGAGGGCCAGCTTAAGCTCTGTACAGAGGGTGACGCAAGGAGCTCAACGCAAAGGCTAGGGAGGCAATTTCAGAGGAAGAAAATAGCTATGGGGTGAGAGAAAATTCTCACAATATTTTTTCTAGTATTTCCCCAGATTAGATTGCCCGCTGGGCATCTAAATTATTGTACTCAAAATTGTTGAAGATTAATAATAAAACCCTCATCTGTTGCACCAGTTTTCCCAAGTTGGGATTTTTCCGGGGACAATTGTCGAAAAATAACTGTGTCAAAATTATTTTGTGCTAGAATTTCTCAGCTTCCAATATTTTATTTTCCACAATATTTTTATGGTGAAAATTGCAGTTGTGATTTATTCGTTGTTTGTCGTAGCAAATAAACTACATAATTAATTTTTCAGTTAGAAGAATAATTTCTAGTAGCTGCAATAGACAAAATTTCACAGATCAAACATCTCTTATGGAGATTTAATGGGATAAAGAAGCTAATACAAGAATTTTTGGATCAAGGGGTTATGATGCCTAGTGTGTCTCCTTTGGATCTTTAATTGTATTGGATCCAAAAAAAATGTTACTTGAAAAATGCATGTCAATTTTAGGGCACTTAACAAGATCACAATCAATGGTTACTCATTACTAAGCATTAATGAGTTAGGCCAATTGTAAGGAGAAAATTAGTTTTCCAATCTTGATCTTAAGTTAGGATATCATTAGGTAATATTTAAGGAGGAAGACACTTGGAACACTTTTTTAAAATAAAGCATTAGTTGCTTGAATGGTTGCTAATGCCATTTGGGCTTACTAATGCTTAAACCACATTTATAAGTTCGATTAACATAATTATTAGGCCCTTCACTAACTCCTTCATAGTTGTATATTTAGAGGACAACATAGTCCACAACAAGACATGGGAGAAACACTTTGAAGAAAGTGTTAGATATACCTCAAGGAGAAGAAGTTTCATTTGAACATGAAGTGTGTTTTTGCTAGATATGTACCTCTTTATCTAGGGTTCATGATTGGTGTACTCAAATTGATTAAGGTTTAACCAACAAAAAAGTGCACATCATTCGAAATTGACCCTAGCCCATGTCACAAAGGTAAAAGGTTTAATCATCATTTGTTAGTGTTCATGGAAGGTTATTTCACATTTCTTAATTACTGCTACACCTTTACATTCCTTCACAACATAAGAGAGCCAAAAAAAATTAGGATGAAGGAACTAATGAAAGCCTCCAACACACTATAGAAAAGTATTGTTAAGAACTTGTGTTTGGAGTTCTAAATTTGCAAAAGTAGTTTGAGATTAAGGATGATTCATTTGGTTATGTTACGGGGGTAATACTCATGCAAGAGGGAAGAATGATTGCTTATCATTTCAAAACCTTTAGTAGAATGGTGTTAGGATACCTTACCTTTAACAATTAGATACTAACTTTAAATTAAGTAGTGAACATCCTAGGGAAGGAGACAACAATTCAAACTAACCATAACCCTTTGCAGGGCATATCAAGTGGATGCCTTATCTATAGTTGATTAACCTTATCATCAAGTACAAGGGTGTTACTAATATTGTTTATTTCTTATAAAATCAATTTAAGTTAACAAGAGTTCACACAACCATCATACAATTACAACCTTTTCCATTAGAAGATATGCAAATATAGTAGAAAGAGGATAGAGGATTTCATCTGATTATAGTTAAATTTCGTAAATGAGTGAAGAAGCTCAACTACCATTTAAAGATGGCTTGTTGTATAAGAAAGAAAAGTTGTGTATACCCATTAGGGAACGTAGAAAACCATGTTTGTTAGAGAAACTTATAATTTTAAAGTTGATCAACATTTTGGAGCTTGAAAGAGCTAATTAAAAAAAATACAAAAGGTATATATATGGGCTAAACACATCAACCAATGTTGCTAAATCTATCTAGGAAAGTGAATTTTGTTGTGTGTCAAAGTTTTCAAATAGAACAATGTGTATATATATTCCTTTTCCTATATTATATTGACCATGGGAGAGCATTTCAATGGATTTCTTTAGAGGGCTACTAAACACTAAATAAAGGCATGACTACCTATATGTAGTGATTAATAAATTCAACAAGATGAGGCAGTTGATTCCTTACAAGTACATTGTCACTAGAGGAGCTAAGTTGTTTTTCTAAAAGATATGGGATATTTGGGTTACCTAAATCCATTATTTTTTACTTGTATAACAAATTTCTAGATTGATTTTGGAAAATCATTATGGGGTATGATGGATACTAAGTGGAAAATGAGTACATCCTTTAATTTGCATATAGATGAACAAATCAAAGTAGTCAATAGGATCATTGTTCATTTGCTAAAGGGGGTAAATAGAAGGAACCTAAGTCATGGGATGAGAACCTACCTTACTTACAACATTATTATAACTAGGGACTTCATAGTTCTAACAATTAATCACCATTTCAAACATGTTTGGGAATTTTTCTTTGGGTGCCCTTTGAAATTCCATTTGTTCAAACCACTAGACAGAAATCAACAGAGGGAAATGATGATCAAAACAAATCCATAAGTTTCATTGAAATTATTCAACTTATACATAGGTAGGGGTAGAGTAGTTGTAAAGAGCATGTAAAGGTATAAGGAAAGGTAAGGTTTACATGTGGTATCACATCAATTTTAGGTGGAAGATATGGTATGTTTTCGTCTCAATAAGAAATGAATACAAGGCCCAAGGAAGAAACTAAAGCACATTAGGTATAGTCCCTTTGAGATTGTGTAGCCCATAGCGGAAATCCATGCTCGACGAGAGGAAGGAAGAATTGCCAATATTGGAAGATGTGTAGATTAAGTTGGAACATGACATTATTTTGTAAAGGAAACTTCATGAAACTCACATGGCTAAACAAGAGTTGCATAGAATTTATTTGAAGGGCCAATATCCTACAAACGAAATATGGTATTTAATAGAAGAGGTCAAGGATAAAAATTTCTTCAAAACTAATCAGTTTTAGGGGACCAAATTGCTAATATGCTAGTAGTTAATAGATATCTTCTAATGTTATCATATTAATATTATAAAGTTGATCCTAGCTATTGAGTGGTTAAATTAATGTAACTAGCTTAAAGTGTTATATGACAATTAATTGAGAGATGACTACATGTGAGGGTAACATATGTAATGTTGGATAACCTAGTTTGAAAACTGGGAGATGTACTTTTCACAACATCATAAGTAACGAAGTCATATAAATTAGATGGTCGGTAAATGCCATAGGCATAAATCCATGATTCACATCAAAACATTTACCCCATGATACATCTCACATTGCCAATATTTAAAAATATCATAAAAAGTTACTAAATTATAACTTTATTTTTAATTACTATTATTATTATTAATTATAAAAACAATTAATATGAGTTAAACATATATAAAATTAAAAAAACATATAACAATATGCTTAATCATAGAGATTCAACCCCTCTTTATCATGGAAATTCTTGACTTGTAAATAGTTTTTGTTACAATACCATGGGCCATTTCCATGGTTTATCAATACCACATGCGCAATATGATGCTTGTTGATATGAGATTTTTTAATTAATTAATTTGACATAAATTAATTAAAATAGCATAACTAATTTGGAGATAAATCTTAACCCTTGATTTGTAAATATTGCTATGGATATTTTAGCATATTCTATGAAAGTTAAATCTCTACCATCCACCTAATAATTACTGATAAGTTAATTAAAATTGGGGAAGTTCTATTTTGAAATAGACAAGCCTATCCTCGCAATATAATATTTATTATTTTCTTTAATTATAATTATTTGTTATTGTATTATATTTATTTATAGTAAATTTTATAAAATATTATACTATTCTTGGGATTAATGTAAGGATAATAAAACATTGTTAGGAACCAAGTGTCTTGTGAAGGAACATGTGCAATGGAAATAGGATAAAATAATTTAAATTCATGAAGACTATTGATTTGTACGAGATTATTCCTCGAAATTATTCGTAATTAGGTCATCACCAGTTCAAATTTCATGGGAAGAGTTGAGTGTGGAATGAGGGTAAAAATTATGCCATGGAACATTTAGGCTCCACCAGGACTTCATAATCTTGATGACATCATCATATAGATAGGTAGATCATCTCTTCATATAATATTGAAACTAAATCCCAACCTAGATTCAACCTAATTAATTAAGAAAAAAAACATCTAAGTAACATGAACAAATGTAGCCCCAAGAGTTAGCTCAATCGGTTAAGTCAGGGCCTCGCCAGATGGGAGGTCACAGGGTCAATTCCTGAAAAGCTCTTGGGGTCAGGTCTGCGATGGCCGAAAGGTTTGATCCCCTCCGATCAGCCTAGTTTCCGATTGTGGACGTAACGGCCACCCAATGCCAAGGGTGGTCGTGAACCACACAGATAAAAAAAAAACAAAAAAACAAAACATGAACAGAAATAAATTTTAATTTGGAAATACAAAACAAGTTTTTTTCTAATTCATTAGAAGTTCTTAAACTTACTCATCTGACGTTACGAGAACTTACAAATAATAACAAAATTTGAGATAGCAAATCCATGACGAATTTGCAGCGAGACCAGCTTGTGGGAAGCTATGAGATAGGAAAATGTCTCTAAGATGGGGGAGATGAAAATCGCAAGGAAAAAGACGTGAAGAGAATCTAGTGGTAAGCATGATGATGCAAATTCATTATAGACCAAACTTCTATTCAGGAAAATCTCTTTCAAATTCTATGTGAAAGGTTGGCAAATTTGAGCTAGAAAACCTAACCCTTTTCAGAAGAGAAGTGGAGCATCCCTTGAGAGCAATGACTACAGACCACATTTTCAGGACTAATGAATTCCAAGATGGAATGGTCCTGGTAACTAAACTGTCTTCTGAGGAAGACCTACAAAATGTTGGAATAAGCCTTCACTGGTAGAAATCGAAGCCCATGAGTAGCACAAGCACATTATAAATTTGTGTGGCCCAACAGCTTGACAATTTTTTAGCAGAACCACGGGGAGACAAAGGGCTAACTTTTAACAAAAATTCCCCAATATAGAGACATGCAGGGACGTGGTTCCCAAAATTTTGCACAAACATGTTTGTTGGAGTCGTGTATGTGGTGTAGATTGACAACAAGAGACTTTGAGTAGTCTTGGTTCTCAGATGTGGATAAAAGTTGTGCCTCGAGAGAAAATGATTTTGTACACAAATCAAGTACACCGAGAAAATGATTCGTGGTAAATATCCCAAGATAAAGATGAGTATAGGGGAGGGATGCCATTACCTGTGCACCCTCACGTCCACGCTGGCTACTGATGTGGAGACTTAGTTTCTGTCGTATGACACTTGTTGATTGGGATGTGCCACCTGTTGCAGTGGGTGGGTGCATTAAATAAACCCTTCTTCCTGTTGTCTAGGGTTTCCTCAAGTGTGTTTTGTGGCATGTCTTCATTGCCCTGTGTTATCTTGTTTGGGTACGGTGTGTGGGAAATGCGCTCTGCCAACGATAGCTCCTCTCAACTCTAGTATTAGTTCACCTGGTCCGCCATTCTGGTGCTACTCACTGGACAATGTTGTTTGCAATGGTTCATTTCTCGTTTAGGGTTTAGGGTGTGGTTGCTTTACTGCGTTGGGCAATGTTGTTGGCAGTGGTTCATTTCTCGTTTAGGGTTTAGGGTGTGGTTGCTTTATCGTGTCGGGCAATGTTGTTTGCAGTGGTTCATTTCTCGTTTAGGGTTTAGGGTGTGGTTTCTTTACCACGTTAGGCAATGTTGTTTGCAGTGGTTCATTTCTCGTTTAGGGTTTATGGTGTGGTTGTTTTACCTATTTCGAGGGGGGTGTTGTCGCTTCCAGAGACATCCTTGGATTGCTTACAAGACCAGTGCCTGGTAACATCTATCTTTTATGTGTCTTATATGATCTTCAAGAAACTGTAGACATCATATACATTTTATGCACATAATAAATACAAATATACAATAAACAACATGGATTGGTTCCTTCATCCAAGGACATAAGCCTTGTATTTCTGGTATCCTTTCACATATACAACTCACATGGATACAAGTATAAACTAGTCGAGGCCGAGTAATTCGGGGACCTGTATTTTAATCATCTTTTGCAGAGTAATGAAAGAAGAGAATGAGATAGACTAACTCCATAGAGTTTGAAACATCAAGAATTCTACACTTATCTGAGTTAAAGATAGACATAATGGATGAAAGAGGATTGGATGCTATGATTCATGGACCACAAATTTAAAGATATAATCTCAAATATACATACAAACATGTGCATTAACTAGTCAACACAAATGAATCTGTAAGAACATATGAGACATTTCTGGCACCTACAATTGCATGAATCAGAGAGGAAATGTGAACATAATGGAATTTAATAGATAGGTAACATACTGTAGTACTCGAAGGTTGGAATCACCACTATTTCATTTATATTTTGAAAGATGCAAATATGTAATTCATACAGCTTCATAAATCACATGTAGTTTTTCTTCAGAATTCAGAACCTTTATTAATTGCTTCTTCCTCCCTTTTATAAGGAGAGGGAGAATAGGAAAATTACAAAATATCTCAGGCTAAACTTCCAGTTGCCTACATGACTAGCTGTCTCGGTGTGCTGGCTCTGTCGCCTCCAATTATTACAACAGAAAGATACATTTCTTGGAAATAAAACATCATAACGATATCAATAAAAAACAACAAAACAGAATTCACCAATGAATTAAAATGATGGTCTTGTAAATATCTCCACACCACTCTTCTTTGTTGGCCTCTAGTCCAAACATGTCTCTGTTAAATTACGCCTCATACTCTCTCGGTAGGTTCCTTATCGCTTTCGGCCTTAACCGCTTTGATTATTCTTTTGCAAGAACCGGGAGTGACATGTGTAATGGCCATAACAGACTCTAAACACAAATGCCGTCTCATCCATCCCTTCTTACAATCTTGATTAAGCCAACATAACCAATCGTGCCCCGCGGAACAAGTCATACAAGTGTATCGGGACTTAGGCCATTTAGGAACTTTAAGCATAATTGGATTCATAAAGCTACGATTGTCGATTTCCTTTGGCTCCTTATGCCTTAGCCCCAAGGGCTTAGGTGAAAACTCCATGGTGGAAACCTGGGGACTCAAGGCCTAAGCCTTCTGGAGCTAAAAGCCTTTAGCTGGGATGGGGGCTGATTCTTTGATATATTGCATTGTAACAGGTCCCAACACATAATATGTGGGACCATACTACATATGTGCCTAGGACCCATTTCCAATATCAGAGCTCGAGGATCGGTAATCTGTAATCTTTGCTTCCGGTTGCACCCTTCCAAAACTTGCGATTGCGATATGCGACGTGGTTTGGTCCACGTGGGAAGAGGATAAGGGACAGTCAGCGCGAAGGCTTTAGCACATAAAAACCTTTAACGACTTCTCCACCCAACCATTTAATTGGTACATAAAGTGCACATAATCTGTGGATCAATGGTTGTCATTGATGTCAACCCAAGTAGCACCAGGGGCTACCCCGATCTTGCATGGGCATTTTGACTTGACAACTTACTCTATCATGAGTCAAAAATCTTTTAGATGGATTCTACTCGTCGATATGTTTCCGTTGATATATGGCACGCCAAGTGTTTCTTCATGGTTTGAGAGATATTCATGTTTGAAGTTAGTAACCCCAGTTAGTGGGATAAAACCCTATGGGGTTATGGCATGGCACTCATAATTGGTTGTGGTCATTGAATATTCAATAATTAATAATAATAAAATTCCTCCTAAAATCCCTCCAACGTTCACTTGTTGAGGACCCTCTCAACTCAAGACATTGATATAAATAATGACCCTCATATCCTCCTCTAGTAGGGATTTTGTGGCTTCAAACACATCATCGTGGAAGTTTCGCTATAACTGTGTTTCCGTGAAGCTTCAAATGCTAAAATTAAAACCCATTTGAGCCGAAATCTTGATGGACCTCGTGACTGAATTTCAGATCTTGGATCTATATTTTTGGAGATATGGTTTGAGGAAGTTAGGGTTTTTGCAGGCTCCCGAATTCCATGTCAAACAAGCGATGTTGGGAAAATCATCATAACATTCTCTCTGAGCAATGGATTCAAATTTTGTAAATAGTCACAGAAATATGACAGACTATAGTTTGTTGAGTAATGTTTTCAAGGCCGAAGTTTGCAACAGGGACACGTAGAACTTCGTACAAGTTTTCTCTACTAAACCAATCTATAATCAGGTCATCATGGGATAATGGGCATAACTCTTTCTTGAATAATCCAATATTGATCAGACCTATGGGGTTGGATAGAGGACTCATAGGGTTACCACAGGATGAAATGTGAGACTCTAGAGATCCGAAATTACATAGATACAACAGATTCAATATCAAGCTCCTAGAAGACAATAAAAAGTATGCATTCAAGGATCATTGCAGTAAGGACCACACATCAACAGTCAAATGTAAGTCTCCTACAACAATGTATATATGATTAGTGTTTACATTTAAAATATAAGTATCATCTTTGACATATGTTTTTGCAGGAAAACGTAAGTATATAAAAGGTCTCGGTTATATCTGTATGTCTCTATATGTCACAGTTAGTTTTGGTACCACGCTTCGGATGTCCTATTATTGATACTACACATTTGATGCTACACATTTTTGATGCTACACCAAGTATGCTAAATCTATATTATGTTGTAAGTTTATGTTACTTGTCATAGTTGATAGAATGGTCTATGTTGTTGTACTTAGAACTTGGTCCATCACAAGTCTAGAGTTTCTCATCAATTTTTATTGTATATATCTTTAGGTCAGTTTTGGATATAATCTTGCATAGATTCTAGGCCTATATCAAGAGTGGGAGTCTTTGTGTTAATTTTAGGTATGTTCTATGCTAAAGCAATTTATTTCAATTTCTTTTCCACATTAGCAATCACATCAACATAAAGTAAACCACAGATAGAACACAAATATAAATCGCACAAGACAAGCCAAGACAAGAGGACACAAGATGTGGCACTAGCCAGGGACAAACCCCATAATGTGAGGAAACCCTTGATCAATTCCTCTTTTATGTTCTTCAAAGTTCAACAGAGAGATATCAGCATGAGATCAATTGAAGACATATTGCTTCAATTGATTCTCTAAGGTGACTCGTTCACCTATCATAGTGTTGCATCTCGTCTATTTGCTTCACATTACCATGTGACACTTTGATGTACTGTCACATGTGTTGAGCCTTGATGACTGAGTTGCTCTTATCTTCATGCTGCTCATCATGCTACATCTTCCATGGTATTATTCATCATCAAGCTGCCCATGCTCATGGTCTTATTCATCAATATATTGCCCATGCTCATATCATCATGCTGCTTATTATGTTGTCCATGATCTCATACATCATGTTGCCCATACTCATATCATCATGCATCATTATGTTGCCCATGCTCATATCATCATGCTGGTTATTATGCTGCCCATGATCTCATACATCATGTTGCCTTCCTTTGGAGACAGATGCTCCAGCTGTTTCGACAGTTCCCTATAGTCCCAGCTTTTCTGGCGATTCCGACTTTTCCAACAGTGCCGACAGTTTCGACATTTCCGACTTTTATGGCTTTTCCGAATTTTCCGCTTTTTCCAGCATTTCTGGATTTTCTACCGTTTCCGGCAGTTCCGGCTTTTCCGACAGTTCTAGCTTTTCTGGCTTTTCCATCTATTTTGGCTTTTCCTGTAGTTCCAAATTTTTTGGCTTTTCTGGCTTTTTCAGTAGTTCTGGCTTTTCTAGCTTTTCCGGCTTTTCCTTAGGATCTCTCCTTCTACTAAAACACAAAGACAAGTAGAGAGAGGAAGCCATTCAAGTGTGTGTATAAATGACTTGAAGTCCTCTTCTATTTGTACTAAAACGTATAGGTTGAATAGACATGGTTGTTGGGCTTCTGAGCCTACATAGGTTGTTGGTTGACTTAACAATTTGTCCATAACATAAATAAATTCATAACTTCATAAATACTTATCGGAATCGGATGATATTTAGATCAATCCTACACCTCTCAACGAGAGGGATCCAATAAAAATATCAGCTGCCATAAATAATATGACCCACATGGAGTTTGGCCCTATTTGCCAATTTTAACACTCCCTCTCAACTAGGGAGAACTCCATCCGCTGATCCATATGTCCAATCGTACTATCTCTGCCATCAGTGCCCTGCACTGCTCTTCTCAGCTCTGCTATCTCTACTCAGCTCTACTGGCTCTGCTCTGCTCTGTTGGCTTTGTTGGCTCTGCTCTTCTCAACTCTGCTGGCTCTGTTGGCTCTGCTCAGCTCTACTGGCTCTGCTCTGCTCTGCTTAGCTCTATTGGCTCTGCTCTGCTCAGCTCAGCTCTATTGGCTCTGCTCTACTCAGATCAATTATCATTCTTTAGTCCCCTGGTGCCTCCTGTGCAGCCGTCGTCCCCTATCGGTTCTTTCTTCCAAGCAGTACCTTCCTAGCCGCAGGACAATTATGTGGCTACCTGTTCCGTCTCCGCCTCTGCTGATGATCATGCAGATGGTCTCGTACATCATGTACTGGGGGCATTGGAACCTGATCTGTCATTCATGTCTCATGACATGTGTTCCTCCCGTAGCATGTTTCTTCCATCCCGCAAAGATATCTTGGGAGCCATTTTCCCCAGAAGCCCATGAGCGAGGGTCTCGAGGATAGTTTGATCTTGTGTCAACCTCGATAAAAAATAAAGCAAGGGTCCTGGAACATAGTTCCTTGTCTTATGTCAAGCTCGTTAACAAATGAAACAGGGAGTCTCCAAGATAGTTTGATATTGTGTCAACCTCGTTAAAAAATGAAACAAGGGGTGTGGAGCATAGTTCCTTGTCTTGTGTCAAGCTCATTAAAAAATGAAATAAGGAGTGTTGAGGAAAGTTCTTGATCTTGTGTCAACCTCGTTAAAAAATAAAACAGGGTTATGAGGATAGTTCTTTTACTATGTCAACCTCATTAAAAAATGAAACAACTCCCTTTTCCAAATCGAGTCTTTGATTAAGATCTTGTAAAATCCGAGTTGAGTCTTTCCAAGATCTCGAAAGTGAACCTTCATTCCATCCACCTCGTTGAATGCAATGAAACTTGAGGGGCATGTACCTTGATTTGCGTCATTATGTTGGGGGCATGCGAACTTATAACAAGCATAGTTTTTCATTTCAAGCTTGTGTAAACATGAAACCGAATCCAAGTAGAGTTCTCCATGGTTCAAGCTTGTGTAAAAATGAACCCATACATGATTTACATCTCGTGATTTCCGTTTTTATCCGCTAAATTCTGCTAGATGAGCCTTGGTTGTTTCATTCCATCGCCACCATTTCTTTGGCTGATCATATGCTTTCACTTGGTTGTTTTTCCTTTCCTAAGGAACCGCAACGATGAGTGGTTTTATTAGCAGCCTCTTGACCATTACATGTTTTGAGCAGTTCCACCATTCTCAGAACCAGTTGCTACCCTTTATACCACTCGTTCCTCCAGGACGAGTCTCCTTTAAGCTCTTTTTTGACTCGTAAAAGATGAAAAGAGTGCTGAGTTTTTCCCTTTCAACTCATTAAACGGATTAAAAAGGCAGTCCACTTTAAACTCTTTTTTGACCATATAAACATGAAACGATCGTCGGACTTTTGTCGTTTCGAGTTCGATACTGGTTATGAAACGACGTGTTTTCAATCATTTTTTTACTTTTTCGGATCGAGGTCATTCATTACGAAAAGCACTCCTTGGTCGTAATGGTCAAGCGGTTCTTTGAGTATTATTTTATACTTTTTCAGGCTCGAGGGACACAAATTTACGAAAAGGACCCCCCTGGAGTTTCTTTTTCCGTGTCTTTTTCAAACTCTCTAAACATGGAAAAGACTCCAAGTTTTCCCTATGTCGGACTTGTTAAACCTTGACGACATTGGACTCGTCACCATGATGAGACTAGAGCTTCTCCTCCCTAGGGCTTGTTAAATTATTACTAGGTTGGATTCGTCTGAAGGTTGAACTTATATTACAAGCATATGTTATCCCCTTCAAGCTTGTTTTCAAAAATAATTAGGGTACTCGCCAGCAATGGTGGGGGAAATTTGGAAGTCATCATTGGTTACCTCCAGCAGCTAGTCACTTTTGAACATCGACACTTATGCTTCTTGTCGGGTTGAGATATCCACACAATGTCAGTTGGCCTTCCGGGGTTCTGGGTGGCCATTTTGCCTCATTCCATCTGATCCGTGTTGTCTCCATTAAGCCTCTGATCCCTTGGTACCAAAATGCTGCCACATTCTGGAGTCGTGTCGCCGATATGTTCAAGAGTATAATACTTCTGCAATTTACACCCTTATCTCCTCCAATAATATTCTGTTTCACCATCTACCACTTGTTCCTTATCTCGTGTCATTGATGGGGGAAACGTTATGGCCCTCTTGCAATGGGTCGTCTCCTGTTGACGCCAACTCATTATCCAGGAGATTGACCTAGAGATCCCCTTCGGTACCTTGGAACTTGCATACCTCAATGGCAAGTTCTTCGCGCCTAACGATAGACTTTCATCATTGGTCTTTGATTGGGTGATTCCATGAGTGTTCAACTTCAGCTTATTTTTCACACTTAGTGGATTGTACTGGACAGTACCTTGAGAGCCATTAACATTATTGGTGGTTTCTCTCGTGCTTGTTAACAGTTTTCATCATTGACCAGTAATTGAGCGACTTTCTATCATGCTCAACTTTAGCACATATATTCGCATGCTAGAATTTGTACTATACATCGGATGGGTTTCAAGACCCTGAACTCAGATTACATATGTTCGGGCTGCGTGGATTGGTTTTTGATTACATATATAACTCTTTGATGGATGGTTGCAACCATACCTGAGTCTTCATGGATGGCTGCGACAATATCTTTATCATTGTCATGGTCTTGTCAACTGGATGGATGCGTCCATACCATAGATCTAGTTTCATATGTCTTCTGGATGGCTGTGCCCATACCTGGACTATATGTATTTCACTATCACAGATATCACTTGTACTTCTACCTGCAGGATCTTCGACGCGGTTTTCTAGTTCAGATAGTTTCGTAAAGCATTTCACCCTCCCACTCTCTCGGGCTTCATGCTTTAGGGGGCATCTGTTACACAGTAATTTGTCACTGTCCTCATCTCAGTCCCTCTGCTGTGTCATGTGTCAAATAAACATGTTCATATCTTCCCACTGATCTAAGGAGATTAAACAAATGCTCTTTGATGCTGCAAATTGACCCTCATTCCCTAAGTTTATGCCTCGTCGCAAGTAAATCCTTAATATACGTGATGATCCCATGTCAATAATGGTCTCATTGCGACTCCATCGTAGGTGTACATCTATTCCTGTGACGGTTGGATTTCTAGACCCGGCGCGAGGTTATGAGTTATATATAGCAATGATGGGTCTGCGTGCGTTACCTCCTTGCAATGCCGTCGTGGAGAATTATTTTATGGTTCGCGATGATCCAGATTGAGCGAATTTATTCCAATAGTCGGCCTTTTGGATGTCTCGAGACTTGGTTGTTGGGATAGTTTGGGTCGCCCTTCCCCCTCTGGTATGGTAGTTCCGTCATTTGTGCTACCTTCCTTGAGGATGAGCTCCTCCTCCCTCATTTCATGGAGACTCTTTCTCCTATTAAAGCACTCACCATTGTTATGATCTGTGAGTTTTTTGAGTTCTTTTGGTTGGGCAATGCTGCTAGTGCTTTTGAGTTTGATAGATAGCTGGTGTAAGTGTGAAAAGTGTGGGATTGTTGATAGCTTGTGGAAGGTTGTGGAGTGCCCTTAACTTTATGTTAAAGCTTATGAGTGAGAGAGAGAGACATTGTATGTTGGTAGATTCATCCTTGAAGAGTGAATGCTTGAGAAACATACTGGCTGGACCCTTCGAGAATGCTTGCGACGTTAAGCTTGGTTGTAAGCTTGCTCTTGATTCATTATTAATACAATCAATGATGTTTTCCTATGTCTTGTATGTAATTTACTTGATAGCTTATGATTTCTTGAATTTATGAGTAAATAGATCATTGTTGTTTCCCGGTTATGTGCTTTGTTGTTTTCTTGTGTTGTTTCAGGTTAATCGCTCGTTAAGGAGAAGGAAACGGAAGCTGGAGCAGTGCAACGGAACTTCATCAACCACCGGTTTGAGGTAGGCCTCCAACGATGACTGTTTAAGGAAATCAATTATTGATTTGTCTTTGTTGTGACTAGACCCACTCTAGGGCTAGAGGGGTTGCCTCTATCTGCAGAGGGAACACTTTCCTGCATCACAACAGTCTAATGATGCAATCTCCATTTTAAACTCAATGACTTGTACTTAACCGAACTTCTCCAACACACTTATTAAACAATTAGATTCATGACATAACCTATTTGAATACGACTCTTCAAAACCTTGATTTTTTATTTATTACACCATGTTTTTCTCTTATACTCCTGCAAATTTTTTGTGCATACAATCACTCTGTTTTTCATATATTTCGTGCATACAAACACTCTGTTACCTTGTACACACAGTCACTCTATTTTCGTATCCTCTATGTATAACAGTTACTCTGTTTTTCACACAGTTTACATGTACAACCACTTCGTTTTCATATACCTTGGGCACACTCTATTTCCACACATTTTATGCATACAACTACTCTGTTTTCATATACCCTGTATGAATAGTCGTTTATCTCATACTCATAGTTGTCTTTCATTCCATCCCCATATCCATAGTTTTTTTTTTTTTTTTCTATTTTTTTTTTCTATATACCAGTTGTTCCACTGTCATATACACAGTCCTCTTTACGCAGTCACTCCATTTCTCAAACAATGAAGGGAATTTTGAAGAACATAAGAGAACAGAGGTGATGGGGCTCATCGTCAGAACTCAACCCATAGGGGTGAAGTACATGGAAGGTTATCCTTAGCTGAAAGGAATGTTGCAGAAGGCTGGTTGGTTGAGTTTCATTGAAAAATTCAATGGTTACCATAAAGAAATCACCAAATATTTTGCCAGATCATTTGATGGAATGGATGTAGAAATAGGTGACATAAAATTTGCAGTAACCTTGTCTTTTATTGCTGAAGCAACCAAGCTACCAAGGCTAGGAGAGAGGTGGTTCAAGAACAAAGAATTTCATGATGAAACCTGGAAGGTCATTCTCAAAAATCCAGGCATGGACACTTCAGTTTTTAGGAAAGGGATTCCAATCTCTGCACTTAAGAGCAAATGGGGTAGCATGTTATTAATTTTGCAAAAGTTTATTTCATGCGAAGGAATATTTGGTTCCATGTATGTCTATCACATAAGACTTTTAATGAATTTTCTTGAGGATGGAACCCCCAAACTCCCATTTTTCCTGTTGAATAGTTTGAGAAGAATGGCCACTAATGTTCAGAAGAAAATTGAAGCAATAGAAACCACTCTTTATCACCATGGGACAGTAAAAATTTTAGTTGAATATCAATTAAAGAGTGTAGGGGACACATGGGAGGACTTTTTGGTCAGAAAATTCTTCCAAAATGCCCTAGAATTGCCTGAGGGAAGTCTTGCAAAAAGTAGGTGAAGGAAGACTAGTCTCACCATTCAAAACACTCCTGAAACTTCAGCACAAAAAAACAATGAAGAAGAGCCCATCTCTGAAACAATAACAAATATTAGAAAGCAGACAAAACATAGAAGAAAAATGAAAGAAAAGGTTGAGGAAATCCACATGAATATTCCAGAACTTTCATCATCTAAGGATGATGAACAACTGCTTTCTGAGAGACTTATCAAAATCAGAGAACAAGTCAAGAAAGATAAAGAGAAAGGGAAGAGGAAATAGGTTATAGAGGAAGAAATCATAGGCTCCCAAAGTTTGAGGAGAAGTTCTACACTCAGGGGAAAAGTGAAGAAAGAAAAATCAAAAGAGACCCAGTTCATAGATTTGGGGGAAGAAACTCCAACTCAATCCCATGACAATATTACATATGAGCAAAGCCCACAGATCTCTCCTCAACAAAACATTGAAAGCAGCCCAAGGAGAGCCTCTCCAGGCATCGATTCAATCCAATAGATTTATGACTACATAGAGTCATTGGAGAAAAAGGGTACATCAGTTGACCCAGGGACTTCATATAATCCTGAGCAGTGTGCCACATCACAAGAGACTTTAACTGGCTCACTTAAACAGGAAATCTATGAGCTAGAAGTTCTAAATAAGCACATCCAAAGAGAAAATAAAGCATTAAAAGAACAGAACAAGTTGGATAATATTATCCATGAGAACACTATGCTTCACTTGGGTTTATGGCAGAAGAAGAACAAAAAACTAAAAAGGAAAAATAAGAAGCTAAACAGGGCACTCATTAACCTCAAGTACAGATTCCTCATGAGGAAGCCTAAGATGGTAGTTGGTGCAAAGAAAAGCAAGAAGTGGTTGGATGTTTTGGCTGAAGTCTCAGAACAAATGCAGTAGGAGGAGGGAGTTCACGATTTTGATTGCATGGGGACATGCAATAGTCTTGCAGTGGGGGTATGTTGAGTTCCAAAACTGTCTTTCCCTTAGCTACTTTTCTCGTCCTTCCTTCTCAGTTTTTCCATGAAAAATGCATCCTAATCATCAAAAACCATTATACATTGCCTCAAGGAGTATATCTCAGTGATTTACATGTTATACTGTTATGTTTGCTATTTGAATAATTTTTTGTCTTTTAGCTACGGAACACAGCCACATTCTGCAGCTAATCGGTTGTTACGCAGCTACTTCCACGCTTTTGTAGGTTCCAGGTGTCGAGAGGGGAAAGGACTACATGGGTAGCTTGGAAAACATTAGGACATGGATTGTATCCTATTCATCTGGCCTAGATCGATGAGGAAGACTCTGGTCAAAGGGAAGTCAAACATAGAAACCTATGGCAAACAGGACTCTGTTTTGCACATGTTTCTCAGTGATGGGATCCAAAGCAGTTTCTTGAGGCCACAGACTTCATTTGCCACCTGTGCAAACAGAATCCAACAACCATTACCATAAGATTTATGTTTCCAAGCAACCAAGGACAAGAACTCCACATACTTTCCTGTCTACGTTTTTTATTGCAGCTTATTTCTCTCTTTAAAACAGTTGTATAATTCCCCTATAAATACCAGTGTGAAGAACGCAGAACAAGTTCAATTTTTTCTTATGTATTAAGTTGAGATTTCTGCTCTATAGTTTGAAGAACTCATTCTCTGTTTTAATATAAAGACTTTGTTTTAATGGATACCTGAAGCATTGTTGGAGTGTTGATTAAGTGTTGATAATCCGAGACCTTTGTAGAGGGGCCCTGCATTGGTCAAGGTTACATTTTATTTATGTTTTGTCTTTCATGATTAATTGTATATTCACTATGTTTTTTCCATGATTTTTATAACCATTTTCTAACTCTGTTCATAATGAATCTTGTGTCATCTTCTTATTAGCACAAAATAGCTCTTTTGTTTCACTACTTTCTAGTTTCTTATCAGTAGCTTGATGTTGATGTCAGTAGCATAGAGTAATTTAGATTTGCTAATCATTAGTCTAGTTTCTTTCATTTGTTGTTCATTAGTTTTTTTGATGCCATATTGTTGTTAGTTTAGTAACTCATGTTGTAAGTGAATGTTTCCGAAAGCCCTTTCAGTTGATGGTTCATCTTCAAACTAAGTGGTGAAATATTTCATTTATGAATGAGTCTTTCTCTGCATTTTTATGTTTACTTTTCCTTAGAACAATGAAGTATTGAATCCCTCAAAATGCTATCACAAGGAGGTTGTTCTCCCAAAATTGTGTAGCGGAGGGACAAAGCATTCATTTAGTTGTTATAATAGATTAGTTGCAATCACTTTCAGTCTTAGGCTTTCATTTACTTTTGTTGCAATTTCATTTTCAATTTTAGAACAATGAAGTATTGAATCCCTCAAAATGCTATCACAAGGAGGTTGTTCTCCCGAAATTGTGTAGCAGAGTGACAAAACACTTCATTTAGTTTTTATGGTAGATTAGTTGCAATTTCATTTTCAATCATAGTTTTTTCATTTAGTTGAAATTCCATTTTCAGTTGTTCATTAAGTTTTGATTTTCCAATAAATTAGACAATAGTTGTAATCTTATTTTCAGTATTTCATTTTTGGTTCATCATAGATAGCTACAATCTCATTTTCAGTTTTAATATCTCATTTAAGCTTTGGTTTTGTAATTGATTAGATAGTAGTCTTAAGTCCTTTCAGTCCATGTTTTGGAAACAATCATAATAGCAAGAAGAGAAACTTTGTTTTCATTTTCTTGGTTAATACTTTACTTTCAAATCTAGCTTAAAGCACTTTTAGCTCTCATTTCATTTTCTTAGCAGCAGTAGATTCAAGATTTTGTTAGGAATTAAAGATCAAAACCCCAAAACAACTTAAAATTCAAAAACACTGAAGTAGGTGTTAGCTCTGCTATATAAAATTGATCCTCAAAAGCTGAAAGCAAGTTAGGTCCTCGGTTGTGCTCAGAGAAAGATTTATGGTGGCTATCCTCCCCTCCTCTTCTATATCCCTTTCCCTCCTCTGATTTCCATTTCTCATATTTCTCGGTTTAAAAACCATAGTAAAGTGCCCTCACTCTTAAGCCCAAGCGCAAAGCCCAAACCCTCATGCAACCGTGTTCACACGACCATGCACCTTCGAACCCTTTACCCGAGTTATCAATCATTGACTTTTCACACCCCAATCTGTCGTTTCCTTGTCACATCAAACGAAACCTGTGCGATCAAATCCGCACCGTCCGATCATGGCGACCGTGATCGGATGACATTTGCTCCTCCCACTCTCACAAACCGCTCGCGCATTAACTCGCGATCAAAGTGGTTTTCATCACGTCCTGTCTACCACGCACCATGCGATGATTGTGATTGTGAGCCCTCGTATGATTACTGCTCACCCTCCAAAAGCGGTGCGATCAATACCACCTGTCGCCAAAACCGCTTTCCCCGCTTGTTAACCCCCCGTGCATATCCTTCGCCCGATGACCGTTGGATTTGCTCACTCGAGATCCAACGGCACACAATCATCTTCCACCTCACCTCCCGGTACTCCTTGCCAAGCAATTTCCGCCGTCCATCTGCATGATCCAGTGGCCAATCTTCCTTCTTCATTCGTCCATACTGTCCACGTCCATAGCCATTTCATACTCCCAAAAGGACGAAGGTGGCCAGTGTTCAGTACTTTGCGCAGTTACTCTTCAACCACCACATTCAGAAAACAGGATGGTCGAGAAGAAAAAGGACATGCCTCGAGAAGATCAACGCATTTAATAGTTATGGAACTTCTTCCATACGACACTCCACCTGCTCAAGAAGGACAACAGAGCATCCGAGAAGATCAAATTCGTCCACTGAAGTAGGCAGAGTGCACTAGAGGCTCCATCAGATAGTTAAAGCGGTTGGTGGTCAATTATGACCCCTCCATGCCTAGAATAACAGAACATCTTTATGAAGACACTCTATATATACCCAGAAAACAGATGTAATCAGGGTTGATGGTTGTTGTTTTGATGTAAGGTTCAACTTCTGGAGACTGTAACTGCTTTGATACTTGCAGTGTCTCGTCTTCATTTTCAGCTTATACAAGCTTCTTTTGTTGTTAATTGCTCACTTTCCATTTCTATTTTGTTCTAGGTTGTGCCTGTTATACAGTTTCTTGAAATCTTGATGTTTAGCATTAGAGGAGTTGTCATCCTACCTCTGTGTTAAAGTCTTGTATGTATCAGTGAATGTGTTATTCAGGTTTCTGTTAACCTGGTGGCAGAGAGCTGTCATCCTGTCTGTGCATTAGGAAACAGATTTGTAGACCACTTTACTGGTTGCAGCAGGCCATCACATGGTCTTATGCATCTGCTGGTGTGGTCAGTATTCTCCATATTCGCCCAATTCCTAAATTGTGAGTAATTGGTGGTCTAAAGCCTTGTAGTTTGGCGGTGTTCACGCATATCTGGATTCAAGCAAAGTAGGAGTGGTTATCTGGCTTGAACAAGCATCATTCCTTCCATTCATCCATTTCCAACATTATGTTGAGTTTGTAATGTTCCCGAGCATCTCTGAGATACAACCTAGGAGAGTTTCTTGGGGTGATAACAGTAGGAAGGGCCATTTAGCACATATAGTGCACTATAATTCATCAGTTTACAATACCCAGATTGATAATTTATGTAGAAGCAATTTAGGACACTAAATTGACCAAACAAGTACAATAAATCTGATTTATATCGGTAGTAGCAAACCCTAGATCAGCAACATCAACATTAGTGGCTGCTTCATCGAAACTAGGGTAGTTGATATCTCGCAAACCAACCGTCGAATCAGCTTGATTCCACCACCAAAAAATGTGGCCTTCAGAGGAGGTCCAGATGGAACTACAACGCAGTTCAGAAGAGGACGTTTGATGGTCAACACTAGTCAAATTTTGGATCTGCAGTTGCAGCTTCAGGTTCAGCAGCTTCTTTCCACATGTGTGAGAGAGAGTCTCTTTTTTGCGCAGTAGAGAAGAGCCTCTTTTCTGTGCAAGAGACAGAGAGAGATGTGATGAGATGAGTGAGTGCAAATGAGGAAAATTCCTCCTGTATTTATACACAACTATTGATGTTTGAATAGATGTGACTGTTGGGTTTCTGAGCCTACATGAGTTGTAGGTTGGCTTGATAATAATTCCATAATCAAAATAAATTCATATCTCCATAAATACTTATCGGAATCAGATGATCTTTAGATCAATCCTACACCTATCGACGAGAGGAATCTAATAAAAATATTATTAGCCATGAATAAGATGACTCACATGGAGTTTGGCCCTAGTTTCCAATTTTAACACTCCCTCTCAACTAAGGAGAACTCCATCTGCAATTTGTCTGTTGGTCGCTACTATTCATCCATCAAATTCACTGCCCTGTACAGCCTAACCCTTGCCGTGCTCTACTCTATTCTCCCTATTATGCTTTGTCTTGTTCTGCCCTATACTGATTTTGTACTGCTTTGCTCTGTTCTACTCTACTCTGCTTTGTTTTGTTCTGCTCTGCTTTTGTCTGAATTATGAAGAAGAAGAAATGATCGAGGATGTATCATATTGACTCAAAGTCAATCTCAGAGTATGTACCACTGGTCCCAGACCAGTCTCAACCAACCCGAAGTTAGCGTCATAGTGAGTACAACTCCTACGACTGGTCCCAGACCAGTATCATCCTCCACTGACTCAAAGCCAGTCTCGAAGTGCGTACCACTGGTCCCAGACCAGTCTCAACTGACCCGAAGTCAGCGTCATAGTATGTACCACTCCTACCACTAGTTCCAGACCAGTATCGCAGTCTCAAAGAGTGTACCATTGGTCCCAGACTAGTCTCAACCGACTTGAAGTCAGCGTCATAGTATGTAACACTCTCACTGGTCCTAGACCAGTCCTGCACTAGCCCGAGGTCAGTCTCAGAGTATGTACCACTGGTCCCAGACCAGTCTCAACTGACCCAAATTTAGCGTCATAGTGGGTACAACTCCTACCACTGGTCCCAGACCAGTATCATTGATCCCAAATCAATGAAGGTCATCCTAGCGTAGGGAGTACAATCGATACAACGATGCGTCCATTGGTACTAATATGGTCCCTAACTTCATTTCCCTGCTCATTGATCAGATGAGAGGTACTTCCCATGAGTCCCAGACTACATGGGTAGGATGCCATGATAGGAGAACTTAATCAATCCCGCCCTCACAGGAGAACTAATCATCCTGCTACACAATCACCATGGAGAACACATCATCCAGGCCTCACAGGAGAACTAATCATCTTGCTACATAATCGTCATGCAGAACACATCATCTAGACCTCACAGGAGAACCAATCATCCTGCTACATAGTCATCATGGAGAACAAATCATCCAGACCTCACAGGAGAACCAATCATCCTGCTACATAGTCACCACGGGATGTACATGTACACCACCAGGGGATGGTGAATCACCCTGTGGTCATATGTCGCTCCAAGAAGTACACCGCAAACCCCCCCCCGGAGCTTTGAGAGCTCAATGCATCACACAGGACCCTCATTGGAGGGTCTTTGAACAACACCAAGTTGTTCTTGAAAAGTCAAGAATTTGACTTTCTCTAGGGGCTTTGTCAGAATGTCGGTGACCTATTCATCTCTATCGATATGTTGGAGCCTTATAGCTCCCCACTGCACCATATCTCGAATATAGTGATACCTGATATCGATATGCTTGGAGCGATCATGAAATACGGGATTCTTTGACAGACGAATCCCACTCTGGTTGTCACATAGGATCATGGTGGTATCCAATGTAAATCCAAACAACTCACTGAAGAGCTTTCACAACCAAACTGCCTCACAGGAGGCCATGCTAACAACAATATATTCTTCTTTGGTGGTGCTCAAAGCCACTGACTTTTGCTTCCTACTCATACAGGATATCGAAGTAGATCCCAAGGAGAAACAACACTCAGAAGTGCTCTTACGGTCCACCGCACTGCCTACCCAATCAACATTCGAATAATCATGCAGTTTCATATTTCCGACAGTGTATCTAAATCCATGAGAGATTATGCCCTGAAGACATCTCAAAAGATTCTTGGCATCAATCTAGTGAGGCTCAACCAAATAGGAGCTCACATTGCTATCAACAAAATATATGTTCGAACGAAGGTTCACCAAGAACATCAACACAAATGAGTTTATGAAACTCAGAGGAATTTCCCAAATCTAGTCCGATATCACTACCATATAACTTCTAAAAGTTAAGATCCTCGAGGTAGTCACAGGCTTGTAGTCCACCATACCAAATGTTTCCAATATCTTTACCACATATTTTCCTTGAGATAGGAAACTTTCCCTAGCTTCTACCACACTTCAAGTCCTAGGAAATAATGTATTAGTCCTAGGTCCTTCACTTCAAATTCAGAAGCCAACTCCCTCTTACAATTGCGAGTGAGAGGGTCTGCACATGTTAGGAAGAGGTCATCCACATACAGCACCAGCATGAGAGGTTTGTCATCTTCAACCTTAAAGTAAAGGTTAGGATTGACTTCACTCCTAGTGAATCCTAGCTTCATCAAGTAGCTATCGATCCTCTCATACCATGCTCAGGGTGCTTGCTTCAGCCCATACAGAGCTTTCTTCAACCTGCATACATGAGATTTTCGATCATAAATCTCAAATCCTTCGGGGTGCCCCACGTAGACTTCTTCTTTGATCGAACCATGCAAGAACGCGGTCTTAACATCCATCTGATGTAGTTTCCATCCTTATGAAACCGCAAGGGCTATGATCGAGCAGATGGTGGTATTTCTGGCAACAGGTGCAAATATCTCGTCATGCTCTTTTTCTTTTGGTTCCTTGGTGTCAGCTTCTAGAGAGCTCCTCACGGTGAACATTTCTTCAAGATTCTTGGAACCCAATGCTTGATGAGTGCATCAGTTTTGTACAAATACAATGGTGTTTGCAACTTCGGCCCATAGAAACTTCGGAAGTCTTTGATCATGGAGCATGGCACAGACAGCTTCCACAATCATACGGTTCTTCCTTTCTACCACACCATTCTGTTCAGGAGTATATGGTGTAGTAGTCTCACTCTTAATGCCAACCTCTTTACAAAAGTCATGAAACTCATTAGATTCATATTCAGTTCCATTATCAGTCCTTAAGATCTTGATCTTCTTTTCGGTTTGATTCTCAATCAAGGCTTGACATGTGTCACAAGACATGACACCTAGCGGACTTCCTCTGACCTAATATAATGAATCAACTCGAAACCCAAGAGTGAAGGCATCTTTAATATTATTTTTCCATGCATGTACCTTGCCATTGATGAAAGCCACCTTGTAGCCTTTGTCTTCTATTGCCGAAATGGACACCAAGTTCTTTTTGAGGTCAGGTACATATAATACATCCTGTAAGTGGATCGTATTACCTTGATTCAATTTAAGAGAGACATTGCCTACACCTTTCAAGGGATATTTCATATTATCTCCAAGGACAATTTCCCGGTTAGTTTCTTTCTCTATCAGGTTATGGAGAACTTCTTTATAACCAGTGAAGTGCCTTGAGGCACCATTATCAATGAGCCAAATTCCCATTGAGTCCAAAGGAGCAGAGGTAGATAGAGCAGCTGGTAGATAATATTCATCCTGCTTATTTTCAAAAATGTTAGATTCATACCTATAATTTCTAGCCTTCTTGAATGATTGTCCTCTTCCTTGACTTCTAGCACTCCTTTTACCTCTACTATTAGATTTGTCATTCCTTTGATAGTCATGAGATGGAACTTGATCATCATCTCGGTGTGAGTCCTTTCTATCAGGGCACTCCCTTGCATAGTGACTTGCTTTATCGCAAATGTAGCATCGTCCTTTTCTTCCACACTTAGGTCCAGCCTTTCTTTTTTATTTAGTCCCGGAAGTGTTTCTTTTCTTAGCATGAGAAGAAAAGGCAGTAGGAGGAGCTTTAGGCATGGGAATTTCTTGCTCTTCTACCTTTGTTTCTTCTTGAATGCATCTAGCCATTAATTCCTAGAAACCAAGAATTACATTATTATTCAAAAGAGTAGTCCTAAACACGTACCATTCAGATGGTAATCCTCCAAGAGTCGTGAGTGCCATTTCCCTATCAGTAATAGTGTCCCCAATAGATAGGATTCCTGATTTTGGTGATCCTTAAGAAGTATGCTTGCATACTCTCATATTTACCCTTCTTAATTTCCTTCAACTTATTTCTAAGAAACAAAACTTGATTTGCATCATTAACTTTAAAATAAACTCACCAGTCTATCGTAGATTTACTTGGAGGTGTCCAGGTCGGAGATGTAGGCCACCAAGCACTTGTCAATCGAGTCCCAGATGCTCTTCTTTGCTTTGACTTCTCCGGTTTTCCATTTGTTCTTGGTAGCAATAGATGCATTTGATGGAGGCTCAACAATATTGCCTCTCACATGCTCCAACACTCCTTAATCTTCTAGGGTTAGATCGATAGACATCTTCCATCCATGATAGTCATCTTTATCACAGAGCTTGTCCTCGGTAGGAAGGAGTGATGAGGACCCCATAGTTCTTTTAGGATAGCCTTGCCAATCTTCTCTTCGGTGATTTCTCTTGCTCTTGCTCGGGCTTTGTCTTCTCCTCAGCTCTGATACCATGTTAAGTTATGGGATGCTCTATGCTCAGATCAATTTACTTTTCTTTCTTATTATTATTCATAGATTAGCAATCACGTGTGCATAAGTAAAGTGTAGATAGAACATTAAACAATCAACTGAAAACAAACCAACACAAGAGAAACAAGATGTGGCAGCTAGCCAGGGACAAACCCCACGATGTGTGGGGAAACCCTTTGATCAAATCTTATTTTATCTTCAATAATTTAGTAGAGATAAATAGTACAATAAATCTGACTTATATAAGCAGTAGAAAACCCTAGATTAGCAGCATCAGCATTAGCGGCTTCATTATCAAAACTAGGGCAGTCGATATCTCGCAAACCAACCGTCGGATCGGCTTCATTCCACCACCAAAAAATACAGCCTTCAGAGGATGTCCAGATGGACCTACAACACAGTTTAGAAGAGGAGGTTTGATGGTCAACGTTGGTCAAAGTTTGGATTTGCAGTTGCAGCTTCAGGTTCAGTACCTTCCTTCCACGTGTGAGAGAGTCTCTTTTCTGCATAGTAGAGAAGAGCCTCTTTTCTGTGCGGGGGAGAGAGAGAGAGATGTGATGAGATGAGTGAGTGCAAATGAGGAAAAGTCTTCCTATATTTATACACAACTGTTGGTGTTTGAATAGATGCGACTGTTGGGCTTCTGAGCCTACATGAGTTGTAGGTCGGCTTGATAATAATTCCATAATCAAAATAAATTCATTTCTCCATAAATACTTATCGAAATTGGATTATCTTTAGATCAATCCTACACCTCTCGACGAGAGGAATATAATAAAAATATTATCAGCCATGAATAAGATGCCCCACATGGAGTTTGGCCCTAGTTGCCAATTTTAACACTAAGTCTCTCATAAATTTTAATAGTTGTTCCTCTCCTTTTCTGAGGTTCTCCACTTTAGCTTTTGAGAGCTATTCTCCTCCTTCAACATGGAAAGTTCCACAAGTCACAGTTTTTCTTTTTGATGCCATGACTATCTTTATATGTTGCTTGTAGGGTTGAAAACTTGTTTCTTATTGCCTTTGCTTTTGAGAATCGATTCCTGCCCTTTCTTCCTCTTTTAGGAAAACCTTTTGGGATTGTCTATCCCCTATGGTTTTCTTTTTCTTATGGTCATTTTGGAGGAAAATTTGTTCATTCTCTTGACTTAGAAACCCTGCATATACATTATCAGTTTTACCACCAAAAAACTTATTTTTCCCTTCAGATGCAATGGGTGTCTCTTCTTATACCTCTGGTTCTCTCAGCAACCTTGATTCTTTATCACATCTATGAGACAATATTGCCTCGTTTCCTTTTTAAACATAATATTGGTTTTTTCCTCCATCTTCATTAAATCTACAAATGACTATCCATCTTTATTCACTCGTTTGTCATTTAATTATTCTCTTGGCTTGTAGATGCTTTATTTGGCTTGTTGATGCTTGTTGATGCTTCACCACACATACACTATGTTTGTCTTCTAAGTTAACTTACAGTAAATGACTTTTCATATGAGGTGTGACGTTAGGTACTTTTAATGTTCACTATTTTATAGAATTTTCATATTAAAATAAGTGACTTGTTCAAGATTTGCTTATTCACTCATTTTTCATTTAATTAACAACTCAGTTGATGCATGTTGATTCTTTATCATTTAATTAACAAAGCAGTAACTGATGCTTGTTGATTTCATTATTCACTTGTTTGTCATTTAATTATTTTCTTGGCAAGTTGATGTTTTATTTGGCTTGTTGATGCTTCACTGCACATGCACTTTGTTTGTCTTCGAAGTTAACTTACAGTAAACGAGTTTTCATATGAGGTGTGAGCTTAGGTACTTTTGTTGAAGAATCTAGGGCAAAGTAGTGTAGTGTGATTCTTCGTTGCTTGATAACAATTTGTGGAGTCTTTTTACTTTTCTTGTTAGATTATGCTTCTTCTTATTCTTATTAGTGCATATGTGTGTACTTCATCAAACTGCTACCAAAACAAAATAACAAGAACACAAAGTTTGGCTCTCTACCAGGGACAAAACCTCTCCACTCTTTAGAGGAAAATCCTTTGTAAGTTTTCTCTTATTGAAGCTTCTTATTTGAACAACTGCCAAACCCTAGACCCTTGACTAGGATATCCTCCAAGCATAAGTCAAATCCTTCCTCTTTCAGCACTATGACTTCCAGCACATGGACCTTAGAACTTTGTCCTCCTTCTTCCAACACTTCATTCTTATTTCAACTTGTTAGTAACCTTTTTGAGCTTGCCCTAGTGAAGACACTATTGATAAGACCTTTCTTCTTTATGATGGTTCCTTTATTCTTTCCACCAATCAACTAACTTGGATCTAGGGTTGTTATGACTCTATAAAGAGATCTGATTCTCGCATGTGTGACTGTTTTCTACCCTAGAAAATAGTCCCTTCAACTTCGATCTTGGTCCTTCTTCCTTCGTCTATGAGAGCTTCTCCTTTGCTTGTAGAGAGAGGCCTTGTAGACCTTGTTTGCACCCAAAATAGTGAGATAGGATGACCTTTACTTTTTTGCTACTATGGCCGCAGGAAGACCTTCCTTAACCTCGCACGTCTGGTTGTAGAAGCTCTAGAAGTTTCCATCTTTCCCTTGTTGTTCTGTCTCCTTATCACGCTGCCCTTGTAACCCTTTTCCTTGGTTTTTCTTCGTCCTTCTTTATCCTCTTTCTTTCTTGCAGATTTCAAAGTGAAGTGATCTCAAATGAGGAGTGGACAACATCTATAAATAGAGGTTTGTCCCTCCTCTTTAGGCCAACTTGACTATCCATTAAGCTGACTTGATAATTCATCTTTTATTTATCATTTTTCTGCTTGGAGACTTCATTGTGGCTAGGAAAGGATTTGACTATGCTTGGAGGTGTTCCCATGACCTTGTATGTTGACATATATGATGTAACATGCCCTCAAAGGGTCTCATCATAATTACATTTTGACTTTGACTTTATAGAAGCACTTTAAAATGTGCTTGACCTATTTTCAATGAGCAAGAAACTCATTGACAAATCATATAAAATAGTTTCTCTTTTTGTGAATAAATACAAATATCAAAATTACATTTATGAAGACCTAGCCTAGTTACATTTCCCTCAACATTTCCTCTTAACTACGGAGGTATTCATACAACATTACAAGGTGTTTGGCAATTTTCAAACTTGAAGAATTCACATAAGAGAAATTGGATTTGAAATCCATCTTTTATACCATCATATCCATCAGCATTGTCATAGTGCAAGGCCTTGACTAACAACTCCATCTCTTTACGAGACCATGAGCTACAATGTTGGCAAGACCAATGATTTATAGACACCTTCATCATTCTCTCTCAAGGTACATACCCACCCAGGTGTTCTCCGAGTATGACCTTCTAGGATTATTATTATCTTGGGTTCCTAAACCTCAAAGAATGTCGGTCCTCTTGCCTACTCTTGTCTTGGATGCCCTACACATCCTCAAAGAGTATTGGATGCTAGGTGATTACCTAATCCTCCCATTATTTCTTCCAAGTTGAAGACAAGAATGTAGTGTCTATCTTGTGTCTAAATTTCCATTCATGGCCTTCATCTAGACTTACGACTGGTAGTCCTGGTCTAGTGCATGACCCATGAAATGGAAAACATAATTGTCACTCCTTTGTAATCAGGGGTGATCCAAAACTCCCTCTTGATCAGGGACCTATCAGAGCTCCCTCTTAACTAGGGACTCTTTCCTTCATCAACAACTTCTTCTTCGTGGGTCCTCCAGCTGCTTGATCTCCTTCCTTTCTCGATGTCATGAAGTCTTTGTTCGAACTTCTCATAGGTAGGGCACCATCCATCTATCACTTTCCTTCTTGGTTTGTCATGTCATTGCTTCCTTTGTGGAAAGTGACTATTAGGTTTTCTTGTCAACTTGGCTACTCTTTTGTCATCTTGTCCATGCTTTAGAATATTCTTCTTATGGATGCTTTTATGTACTTGCTAGGTTACATGGTTTGTCCTAGTAGCCCACCATGACTTTATCTTGATATTGCTTCAACATTACTTTTTCTTTTGTTGGATGGATTCTTCGTCACAACATCTTTGTGGAGTAGAATCAGTTATCTTCACCTATTATATCTCCAAGGCCTTCATAGGTGCCAAGGGTCCTTTCTTCCTTCATCATAGTTTTCTTGCCTTCTTTCGGGAGATATCTTTCAAGGCATTTTGTTAGATAGTGATTCTTGGTTATCATGGTGTTCTTCACATGCTTGATCTCTTTCTTGATTTGCTTATTCTAAGATAGATAGGTCAACCATCTAATGCTTCTTGTGAGAGCATTCCTTCCTTGCTTGCTTTCTGGACTTGTCAGCATTTATTCTTGCTTCTTAGTCAGCGATCTTATCCTCCTTATGTGAGCATATTCTTTTTTTGAACTTCATTGCATTGGTACATGCCTTCGAGCATATTCTTGGTGAAAGAGATTCTTTCATGCTTGATCATGTTATAGAATTGTATAAATGACTCAATAATATACAAATGAAAACATGACTTAAACTTTGATGCATACATACCTCATCTTGATTCTCCTTTGATCATCCGCTGGTGTGGCCCTTCTTGCTTCATCTTAGCTTGCCTGCGTATCATTATTTTCTTGAAACCCATGAATAGGATTCTCAATGAGACATCTGCTTTGGTCCATGAACCTTATTTTGAAGATTCCATCATAGGATCGTAAAGATCCTTGCCTTGCAAATGTTTCCTTTCTTTTGATGATGTAGGTCTTTTAAAATTCTTATCATGATCAATTTTTCTTTCATCATGTATGAGGTCCTATACTAGGTATGCTTCTTCTACATGAATATCTTGAGCTATCTCTGCCATGCTCCTAGATATTTCTACTTATGCATTTTTGTTCTTATCATAAATTCTATATCACATGAGTATCTAGAATTCTATATACATCATGTTCCTAGATTCTAAAGGATGTTTCTAGCCATGCAATTTTAATTTATTTCTACATGCTCCTCTTCTACTCAAAACTTTGAAAGAAGTCTAGAAGCAAAGAGTTTGACCTAGTCATAGTAGAAATTTGGGGGATCTTCCTTCTTTTGCTTATTTCCTTCTTCTTTCATCTATTGAGTTATGTGAGCTTCTTCCCTCTTCCTTTTGTTTTTGTCCTTTTTAATCTTAGGACAATTCCTTTTGTAGTGTCCATATTATTGGCATCCAAAACATTGGATCTTGGACATGTCTTCGTTGTTTTTTCTTCGTGGACCAAACTTGCCAAATTTAATGTTCCTTTTGGCCATGGTAGCAAATTCTTGCTCCTTTGATCCCACATCATATTTTTCGTTAAGTCTGGCTTCCTTTGATCTGCATAGAGACCACATTTCACTGAGAGTGGTTGCTTCCTTCTTGGCATATATGCTAGATCTGAAGTTTCCCCACTCCTTAGGTAGAAAATTGAGTACTACAATTTTCATCTCTCTATTAGACATGACTTCCCCAAGCTCTTGAAGTTGGTCTCTTATTTCAGAGATTTTCATGAAGTAGGGAGCTATCCCTTCCTTTTTTATCTTCATCTTGTATAATTCATTCCTCAGAGATATTACTTCTCCGGTTGTGGATACCGAGAATAGCTCCACTAACTTACATAAATTTCTTTTGATGTCTCAAACTTAGAGACATGAGGAATGAGAGAGTCTTTGATTGATTCGATCAGAATCCTTTGATCTCTTGGCTCATCCTTATTGTGCTTGGCTAAGGCTTGAGTCTGTTCCTTAGCAGGGATAGTGATATTCCATTTTACATGCTCTAGGAGTTCATTCTCCTTGAGTAGTAGATCAATCCTCTTCTTCCATGCAAGAAAGTTATTGGTACCTACCAATTTATTGCTTTCCTTGCAAAAATACATTGATGTATATTCTGAAGGGGACATGTACTTACTTCATAGATTTTGAGATGTAATGGATTTGCTTCCTCCTTAAAGACTTGATGGCTTGTCTTCCCCGAATCTTGATGTTCTTCAAATTGCCTTCTCCAAGTGGACTTTCTTTGTGATGATGTTTGCTTGAAGACTTGTATCTTGATGTAGGTCATGCTTCAATCTGCTCTTCTTTGTAGGTGCCTTTGTATAAGGCTCTTCTTCTAGCTTTGTAGATCTCCTTTACGAATGATGGATTGTAGACCGTTCTTGTCCTTTTAGGATTTATGCTTCAACTTTGAAGATGCTTCCCCTTGATGAGTGTTCTTGAGTTATCCTGGATGTGTCGCCTTATCTCTAATACCATGTTGAAGAATCTAGGGCAAAGTAGTGGAGTGTGATTCTTTGTTGCTTGATAACAATTTGTGGAGTATTTTTACTTTTCTTCAGGGTTGCGGGGGAGCGTCCCCCCTCTGGTTCCCACTCCCAATTCGCGCTCCTAGTGGGAGTGGCTCCGGAGCACCTCGGGAGCATGCTCCCTAAAAAAAAAATGCTCCCTGCCTTTTCGGGAGCATTTAGATTTTTTTGCAGTAATGTTCCAAATGCAATATTTTTTCAAAGAAACAAATAAGTTTTGAGTGAGGCAGCTTAATGATCAAGCCTATGACCCTAGTATTGATATGCGATTCATGGTAACCTTAAATTCTTAAAGTAAAAGTAACATTCTCCTTAAACTTCATTTACATCATAAGAGTTCCATACCCTAATACATGACAAAATTCAATGGAAACATTGCAATCCCCCAATCCCGAAATCTTGAAAAACTGATAAGTCTGCTGGATTTTGAATGAAATCTAAAATTCTACTTTCTCCATATGAAATCCAATGAGGTCAGAACCACTCTCAAACATCCTGTATCATTTCATGGTAATATTAAGAATTTAAGTAATGGTAATGTTAAAAATTTAAGTAAAATTTAATTAACAACACAATTGATGCTTGTTGATTTTGTTATTCACTTGTTTGACATTTAATTATTCTCTTAGCAAGTTGATGTTTTATTTGGCTTGTTGATGCTTCACTGCACATGCAATATGTTTGTCTTCTAAGTTAACTTATAGTAAACGAGGTTTCATATGAGGTGTGAGGTTAGGTACTTTTATTGTTCACTATTTTATGGAATTTTCATATTAAAAGAAGCAACTTGTTCAAGATTTCATTATTCACTCATTTGTCATAATATTTAAAACTCAGTCATAAATGTGTTGTAAATCATTTGGTGTGTAGAGGCATAATAGAAAATCCCATTTGCATTCTCAATTAAGATTTCCCCATTATAATGGACTATAAATGTTCCTTCTAAAATGGATTTTGTTTATAATGCCACAAACAGTATGAAATAAAACAACCTAGGTTGTAATCCAAAATCTTTTTGTGACAAGAAAAAGAGACAATCCATCCAAAATCCACATCATAATGTGGTTACAACCAAAAACATATGAAAACCCTATTCTTTATGGCCTTTGAGAAACTTCAGTGCCAAAACTCCCTGAGTTACCTGCTTGAGCCAAGTGGGTTATCCTACCTAAAAAGGGTTGATTTCTGCCATATGATTGAGTCCAATTTGCACCTTCCAACCATGGAGGAATTAAGTAACCATACCTCACATTTGTGCTACTAACCCTTGCATTAAGTGGAGGTGTGTAATGAGCATACATATAATTGATACCTCCTTTGGTAGGAATAAGGCAAGTGGGTAAACCTCCATTTTGATAGTGAGGCACTTGAATGTTTATGAAGTCTTGGAATAATGGTGTATTATTTGCAATATTGTCCAATGTGTTTGACATAATCCTGGTTTGATCAGTTGTGCTTGCATCATTGTCCACCATATCTGTCATCCCTTGTTCCTTTTCAAGCATTTGTTTAACCTTTCTTGATTCCTTTTCTGGTCTTTCCATTTTTTTTTGTTGGTCCTTCTCTTGCCTTGCTTTCTCTCATTCAAGCCTTTCATCTGCTCAACGTTGTGCTGCAACAATCCTTGTTACCTTCTTTTCCTTGGCTAGATCCTTCTTTTTCTGTTTTAATTCCTGAATTTCAAATTTCTTTTTCTTTAGACTCAACTAATAGGTTTATATAGTCTTCTGAGGTGAGTAACTATGAACTTCGGCCCAAACGAAGACTACCCGGTGTCGCTTTTTTTTCAGTGACACTCTCTCTACTGATAGCTTTAGGAACCGACCAAGTAACTTCTCCACCCCTCCCACCTACATGTCATTGGTTGGTACTTCCCTTTCAGTGTCCAAGAAAACTAATTGAACTATATTGTTATCTTCATCTGATGCCTCATTATGTGCTTCATCTTCTTCCATTGATCTATTGCCCACAAAAAAATGAACAATTTCATTGTTCAATTTCGTTGGTTGTGAAGACATGTTCATGCTTTGTTCATTGGTTCTTGAGATACTATGTTCATTCAAATTAATCATGGATTTTTCCATCCATGGTGGTGGGGTTCCTTGGTTTAGCAATGCCAATTGTGCATTGTTGCTTCCTAGTGCAATATCAACAATGTCATTTTCAAATACATATTTATTGTCAAATGCATGTTCAACAATGTCATTAACAATATCAGCAACAAAAGTTTCATGTGGTTGAGTTGGTAAAACGACCTCCATGTTATTGTGAATTTGTTCATGATTATAGTGTTTCACATACATGTTCATCATCATCACCATATAAGTGTCCTTGAGAGAGGGAAATCGTATTACCAGTTGCAACCACATCATCATGTTCATCTACTTCTTCTTGCACTTCAACACTTATTTGGACATGCCCTTCTTCCTTACCATCCACATGAAACGCTTGGCTACAACTAGTATCATGTATAAGAGCATCATAATTCAGTGGCTAGATTCCTGTCCTCCTAAAGCCAACCTTGATATTTGATGGTGTTAGAGCCCTTTTAAACGCTTTATTTGCAAGCTCTACTAGCTCGAACCTTTTCACCTCAACCCATGGATTCTTTTCCATCCATGCAACATGCTCTGACCTAAAATAGTTCTTGAAAAGGCCAAGCACACTAACATCAAGCGGTTGCAATCTATCAGTGGTATGAGCAAGCAATGTTAACAGGTCGATGCCCAAATTGTTTGCTTCCTCAATTGTTTGTACAACAATGTGGCTTCCATGGCCATATAATATCAATAGGTGTTTGTTATTAGGTGAGACACTAGCTAGTACAAATTCAACAAAGTGACAAAGCCAATTTTAAAAAAATTCTTTAGTCATCCATGCATGGGGATGTGCAACCATGCATGCACCCGATTCACAATTTTGTATATAGTTTTTTACTTGATTTTTACCTTTGAATAGATAAAATCTTTGGATTGAAGCACCAATTCAATTGAAACAACATAGAATAGTTATCCACTCTTTTCTCTTAGACAAAATATTTGACACGTTTTGGCTCCCTCTCTTGGCAATTACTCGCATGCCAGAATTCCTTCCTACCTGTAAACATGTTTCATCATAGTTCCATATATGGTCTGCACCATAAGAATGTTTATTGTATGCACTAGAAAGAGTGTCGTAAAACTGACATACAACTACAGGGTGAAAATTTAATGTTCTGTCTCTATGAAGGCCCTCACCTACATGCAATACAAGGTCTGGATGCCTTTTTTTAAACCCGAACCACCATGATTTACCAAGAAACCCATCTTGGAATGGGTTTGGCCTCCCTTGATAGATTTAAGCAACTGTGGATTTGAGTTGTATCAACTCTAGACCATGTCCCAATTGAACCATCTCTTTACACCACTCAACCACCTCGATCTCCTCCTCTTCAGTCATAACTGTAAGAGGTCCTCTACATTTTGTATGAGTGAGCCCATTTATCCAATAATGTATTCATGAGGGAGGAATACCATGGTTTTTTGCAGATGCCCGAACTGAATATTGTAACAACCCAAATAGATATCTAATTAACTTATTAACATTAAATTTAAACTATGAAGAGTGCTTACCTGAGCTTACCTGTGGTAGAAATAGGCTTACCGCAACAAGGTTTTGGGGACGACTCTCCTCCCAACCGTAGGCTCAATTGTGTAGGATTCTGCTACAACTGGTCACCCCCGAGCCCTCAATCAACGACTACTGCCAGTGCTCCCAAGTCTTAGTATACCATTCTCCCAAGAGAATGACAAATAGAATCTCAGAATGATAGATGCAAGGAATGCCTCTCATCTTCCTCACCATCTATTAAATAGAACAACATTGGATGGGGAACCACATGCACACACTCCATGTGTCTACATGCAACTTGATTTTTTTAGCTTTCTTGTTTTCTTTCTTTACTTTTCTTTTGATTTTTAGCTTTACTGGTTCTTTTTATTGTTTTCTTTGTTTTATTACTATTTATTCTTATTTAGAGCTTTTAGTGTAGTTATTACTATTTTTATTATTTTTATTTATTTTCTTATATATTTTTAAATATCATTTATGATTTATTATTTTTATTATTTATTATTAAGTGATTTATTATTTATTATTATTATTATTGTATTATTATTATTTATTTTGTATTATTTATTATTTATTATTTTTATTATTTATTATTTATTATTAAAGGGAGGGATATTACATACTCTCCCACTTTAAGGAACTTCATCTCGAAGTTATTGTGTATTATTTTTATTATTTATTATTTATTAATTTATTTACTTCATGTTGCCAACACCCTCTGCTGAACTAGTATAATCAGCAGGCATCGAAAGTCCCCAACACCCTGGGAAATCTCAAGGAATCTATGTCCTTTTTCCACTTTCGGCACCAGGCAGAAGCCTAACCCAGTCTGTATCCTAGTCCAAGGCTGGCCCCAAGGCTTGTGCCTGACTCAGACCTCATCTGCCCCAAGGCAGGCATCCGGTGACCTCATCTGCCCCAAGGCAGGCATCTGGTCCAGTACTCAATGACCCCGGGCATCTTGCAGGCTGGCCCACTCCCTCCACAACTACTAAGGCGCACAGCCCCAGGCATCGAAGTCCTTTACATCCCTTCCAGACTTCGGCATCCCAATCCAATACTAGGCACCTAGCCTAGATCATCAGGCACTTGGCCTCCTCAAGATGGTCCCATAGCTCTTCTAGAGCTATCCATCAAGAGCTATACACAAGACAAAGGAACCACTGGCATATGTAGTGTTGATTGAGTTTGTCCCCAGCCCATATGATGTTACTTATTCTCCCTCGTGCGTATGGGCTCGCACAAGATCATCAAATAAACCGGACCTCTCGGCCCAATGTAGAGTCCTGTCAATCATTATACCTCAACATGCAACCAATGCATTAACCATACCATCATAGTATGATAGGAATAACCGTGCCAACTCTTGCAAGGAACTGCATGCTTACGCATGGCATGGAACTATCGCATGCTTCAGTTATACCATTACATTATTATATCAAGACATATCATGCGTTAACATAAATGAACCACATGTCAATAATCCTCATATTATAACATCATAATTCATATGCCACGTTATGCATATCGTATCTGTCATGAGTATTGAACATTAAATACTTATCATCAGGTAGTACATGAAAATGTCAATATACCTTGACATAATGTCATAATTCCTATGCATATCGCTATTATCATATAGATACCTTATCACTATAAGAACCATATGTTCATCAACATCGTCAATATGTTTTCATCAAGGTGTCAATCACTTTTCAATAATCATTTCGACATCTAAGTACATCGTTAAATTTCATAATTATCATCTTGAGTCTTAATCTCTCTGCATATATTCTTCCTTCCCAAAGGAAATTTTGGTGAAATTCATTACTAGTGATACCATCATTATTTAAATCATCTTACCTCAAAATTAAAATCCCTGATTCCAATATCGCTATTGCAAATACTATTTCCATCATGATATAACTCTATATCATGCTTAATTGATTTGCACGGGGATTTGTTGACCAATGTTGACTTATTTAACAATGAGTACTTCAAAGAATTATTTTCTTATCTCATCGAGTTTGTCACGTTCGATACCAGTTGATTGCTTAATCATAAATTGACCCCTTCCTCCAGTTGGGCAAAAGATTCTTTAAATAGTATTTTTCAGGATTCCCAACTTGGGGAATCCTGAAAAATAAATTCAATATGTAATCCGCTTACATAAGAAAATTACCTGATCATACGTCTTGTTGTTCATAATTCATTCATATAGTGAGTCACCTATGGAAAACTTTACAATGTGGCTCTCCCATTAGAGGGAATATTGTTATAGATGTTGTCATGTACACACCGTCAAAGTTCCGTAAAATTATTACCATAATTATTCAACTTCATTGGTTGATTGCCAATATTGCTTCTTTAGGTGCATCATCCTTAGATAGACCTTACAGTGATACTTTTAGAATACCAAGTTACCAAATTCTTCCATTATGTTCCGAAATACCACAATACTCTTCTTTTATGCTCCAAAATAGGTTGTTTCTTCTTCCCATTTCTCTTTAGACAACTTTAACCATGACAAACGTCATGTAACATTATACTCAACATCTGAACTTTAATCCAATCTGTATGGTTTTCCACTGAGACTAAATATACCATCATGTAGCTTGATGATGTTCAATATACAAATGATATGAGTAGTAAATGAGCAGATACATGTAATTTGAATGGCAATTTGTAATGCAAAATTAAATTTACTAGGAGATCATATTGAGAGAGTTGTGTTCTTGCAATAATGGACCAGAGAAATGCCAAGCAACTGCTATTGCTAAAGGACAGTAATCGAACAAATAATTAGTGAATAATATGATCAACATTATTTTGCTGTCAAGAATCCAATTGTTGTAGCTTATTGCTAAGAATATAGCTGTCCTTAGATACCAGATTGGATAGCTAATTAAAGAAAAATTGCAATGTGATATGAGTCACTAGATGATCCAATCCATCCACTAATTTACCTTTTAAATGATCATTGAATGCAAGATAAGGAGTACTAATGATCTAGATTCTATCAATCACGGAGATGTGGTTCAATATCCACCAAAAGTCGAAGAAGTGCTTCAAGTCTCGTGACTAAAGAATCTTATTCCTATTACAAGATTAGCATCAATCCTGTGGAAAGTATATTATCTACAAAGTGGATGTCTTTTAACCAGTTAAGGCCCATGAAGAAATTGGTCATGAATAGTCCCACGTAAACCTTTTACAAAGTCGTATGACCAAGCAAGGTAAAACTAAAGTGACATTTTCCTCACATTCAGTTACTATTTTGATGTCACAGTATAAAAGTTGTATTGATGTTTAGTCATAAAATTTATGAATCAATCATAAAAAATATTCCACACCATAAAGAAAAGACACTGCCACCCGACCCAGAACCGGATCGGATGACGGGGAAGGTCATGCCTCCCCAATACAAAAAAATAATCATTTTATTAATTATATGGTCTGCCTGCAAGCGCACCCGCGAAGGCAACACCATTTCAAATCCCTTAAATTACAATACAATTAGGCGTAAAATTGCCTGCCTAAGATAGAAAATTGTAAACTTGTCGAGAAATTTGTCCATACTGATCAACCTCATATTGTGATTTGAAACATTCAGACACCTGCAATCTTGTGATATACACTTACAAATTTACAGACTTGTTATATAGCTTCGTATATAGCTCGATCAGCCGCACCTCCGGTGTCCAAAATCTAAAAAAAAAAAAAAAAAAAAAAAAAAAAAAAAAAAAAAGCAGTACTAGACCCGCAGAATTAACAGAAAATGAAATGAGTGTACCCCACTGATGTAAATGGATTATCAAACGCTGAGCGAAATAGCGGAATAAAATATAGATGTGGAGGTATAACTAACTGTAAAAAGATTCATCTATCTGCAGAAAGATTCACCCATTGATTAATTGAATGGTTAAATTGTTTGCAAATAGATGTGTTATCAACAGGATTTGTTCAGGATGAGATGTTGGTTCATGATTACAACGTAATTTATAAAGCTACTAATCAGAATGACTCAATGAACCTACATGAAGATAGACAAGCAATAGCCAAGTCTGTTAATGAATTACAGTTTCAAAATCAAGATGAGATAGAAATGGTCAAGTTGAACACATAGATGAGGCTTTGGTGTCAATCATAATAATAATATAAATGGAATTTCCATGATCAAGACATGTATGAGGACTCGATCCATTTCTTCATCTACAGAGTATGATGACTAATACAGGAAGTACCCATTACGATAATGTCACTTAATGTTCAACAATAATGATTACCACCAATTTAAAACTTGAGTAGCCAAAAAACATGGATATGCTACTTTGAAGCTCTCTCAGCCCAATTTCTTTGTCCACCGCCTCATTGGGCTTTGCTCGAGCCATAACTCCAAATGATATACCATCAACACCTCTTTGTCTGACATCAAGAAGCATTTTTATCCCAGAAACCAACTTCTTCAAAACCCACTATAAGAAAATCCATCAACACATTTGGACAGTGGAATTCAATAAATAGTGGAGGTGGACGAAACTGTGAAGCACATTTGTGGAACAACAGTTACAGAAGAAAAAGGCAGACACACAAGGATAAGCAAGTGTATCAAGGTGTATATTCAAAAGATGAGAAAGCAACAGATGGCCCCCAAAAGAGACAAAATAGATAAAGCCTAACAAGCCAAGCTCACAAGAGATGTCATAATGAATATTCAAAAGTTGTGACAAAAACAAAACAAGTAAAATCGCTAGTAAAACAAGCAAAATCACTCGAAGCAGATACCTTGCTCCATGCAAGAAGGTATTCAGATCTAGTACTGTTTTCAGAACGCTGAAACAATCTTGTTACAACACTGGAATGCACTATACACATATAAGAATATACATTAAGTATTTCTAGTGATATATTTAATTGCTGCAAAATAGAGGCTACAATTAATAGCTGGACTTCTTAAAGCCGCTTCCGACTGATTGTCAGAGCACCAGTATAAATTCAGCGTTATTAAACGATTTTAAAAGGAAAATAATGTATGGTTAGAAGAAATATGAATAAATCTAACTTCCAGAGAAACGGTCACCAGTTCAATACCCATTGAAAGGAACCCCGCGGTGATAACATAAGGGAACAAATACATACCTTCTGCAACTGCTGAAGCTCGTCAGTGAGCAAGGCCCGAATTCTAGGCCTTTTCGCAATGGTTAACAAATGAGAAAGCTCCTCAATGTTAGTGTATTTCATATGAAAATGAACAGTGCATAGCATATCCCACCTCAGAAACATGTTGAGCAAAACATATCTCAGCACATAATGCACTGAATAGCTACGCAATAAGTATGCACTGAATAAAATTTACGTGTATAGAAAGGGTTAGCGAGGGTTTGTAGAAAAATATGCGGCCTCCTGGAAGTAACCATCCTGTAGCTTCAAAACAAGTCAAGTTAAAAATTCCAACAAAATAATTTTTTTTTTCTAAGATTCCCATAGGCCCTAAGGGTTGAGCCAAAGCTCTGATACCATATGTAACAACCCAAATAGATATCTAATTAACTTATTAACATTAAATTTAAACTATGAAGAGTGCTTACCTGAGCTTACCTGTGGTAGAAATAGGCTTACCGCAACAGGGTTTTGGGGACGACTCTCCTCCCAACCGTAGGCTCAATTGTGCAGGATTCTGCTACAACTGGCCACCCCCGAGCCCTCAATCAACGACTACTGCCAGTGCTCCTAAGTCTTAGTATACCATTCTCCCAAGAGAATGACAGATAGAATCTCGGAATGATAGATGCAAGGAATGCCTCTCATCTTCCTCACCATCTATTAAATAGAACAACATTGGATGGGGAACCACATGCACACACTCCATGTGTCTACATGCAACTTGATTTTTTTAGCTTTCTTGTTTTCTTTCTTTACTTTTCTTTTGATTTTTAGCTTTACTGGTTCTTTTTATTGTTTTCTTTGTTTTATTACTATTTATTCTTATTTAGAGCTTTTAGTGTAGTTATTACTATTTTTATTATTTTTATTTATTTTCTTATATATTTTTAAATATCATTTATGATTTATTATTTTTTATTATTTATTATTAAGTGATTTATTATTTATTATTATTATTATTATTTATTTTGTATTATTATTATTTTATTATTTATTATTTATTATTAAAGGGAGGGATATTACAAATATCCATTAAACTCTATGTTGTCAATTGCAGCTAACATTTCTTCTTTTTTCCAACTGGTCATAGCGCTAATCTTTTTAGTTGAACTTGCCCCCTGGAGTGTGTGGTTGATGGTGTGACAACATTAGCTTCAGTCACATGGTCATCCTCAACAACATTGCTTGGAGCATTGTTGACATTCACATCACCTATCATGTCCTCATCTGATGAAGGGCATCGTCGCTGGGTACCCCTTGTCACTCTCTTTCCACTTCTCATTGTACGAGAAACATAACTAACTCTTGCCATAGATGCAACTACTTGCAGGATTATTGCATGCATTTAGTTAAGAATAATTGAAAATTATGCATTCATACAAGCCAAAAATATTTTTGGTTTATTACAGGAAATTATCAACATGTATGTCAATAGTAGCTTAAGTGATTTTCATACATATGCCTTTTTGACAGTATCCTTGAAAAATCAAATCTACATAATGAATTTGTTGTATATCTTTAAAATTATTAATAATTGTTGTTTTGATAACTTGTTTTTATACTTAAAATGCCATGATTGTATTTGTACTTGGAAAACTACTATCAGTGTGTTGAAATTTACCTAGAGTTGGTTGTATGTCTTCAATTATATCAATAAATGTTTTAGATAAAATGTTTTATGCATTATAGGAGGAATTTAAACTAAACAAAATGATATTTCTAGTTAAGATGTTGATCTGGTTTAGTCCTTTTTTATAAACTGTTATTTGACTTAAATTGTTTAGCCTCATGTTTGTTAATATTGTTTAGTTTCATGACAGTCAATAGAAGCTCAATAGACTTTCTATAGGGAATGGTTCTGATTTTGTCAATAATGTTGTTATTCCTATAGATAACACTCTTCAGACATGAAGGAAGCTTTAGGAGGAATTTCAACAAAGTGACACCTGGTACCTTTTCTGGTTAAAATGTTGATCTAGTAGTTACTGTTGTTTGAATTAATTTGTTTAGCCTCATGTTTGTCATTATTGTTATTCATAATCATCACAGACATCCTAGGTTTGGATTGGGAAGAAATGGTAATTTTGCAAGTTGTTTGGCCGATGAGGGTAGCCTTAGTTGTGTTCTTGGACCTAGTCATAAAGTGCACTACCTTACTGTTGTTTGAACTAAATTTAATCCTTAAATCTTGAAAACTGTAAAATCTTCATTTGAACTTTGACAAAGATGGATACACTCACAAACATCCCACGTTTGGATTGGGAAGACATGGTAATTTTGCAAGTTGTTTGGTTTATGAGGGTAGCCTTAGCTGTGTTCTTGGACCTAGTTATGAAGTGCAAGTTGTTTGACTGCTGAGGGTAGCCTTTGTTGTGTTCTTGGACCTAGTTATAAAGTGCACTGCTTACTGTTGTTTGAATTAAATTTAATCCTTAAATCTTGAAAATTGTAAAGTCTCCATTTAAAGTTTGACAAAGATGGAGACACTCACAAACATCCCATGTTTGGATTGGGAAGACATGGTAATTTTGCAAGTTGTTTGGTTTCTGAGGGTAGCCTTGGCTATGTTCTTGGACCTAGTTATGAAGTGCAAGTTATTTGATTGTTGACGGTAGCCTTAGCTGTGTTCTTGGACCCAGTTATAAAGTGCACTGCCTTATTGTTGTTTGAATTAAATAAAATCCTTAAATCTTGAAAATTGTAAAGTCTAACAAGGTTGGAGGCACTCACAAACATCCTAGGTTTGGATTGGGAAAACATAGTAATTTTGCAATTTTTTTGGCTGCTGAGGGTAGCCTTAGCTTTGTTCTTGGACCTAGTTATAAAGTACATTGCTTTACTATTGTTTGAATTAAATTTAATCCTTAAATCTTGAAAACTGTAAAGTCTCCATTTAAAGTCTGACAAAGTTGGGACACTCACAAACATCCCAGGTTTCGATTGGAAATACATGGTAATCTTGCAAGTTGTTTAGTTGTTGAGGGTAGCCTTAGCTATGTTCTTGCACCTAGTTATAAAGTGCACTGCCTAGAAAAATAAGTTTTTGCTATAATCTAGTTAAATTTGTTATATAATGGCCCTTTGTATGGCTTTGGAGCACTAATCATAGACTTGCAATAGGATTAAGATATAATTTGTTACAAGGTTCAAATATATCAAATTTAAATCCTATTGTATTTAATATATCGAATTTAAAGTCTACGGTTAGGCCAGAGGTTTATGATGTTATGTAGATGTTCAAACTATTGAAGGAAATGTAACCAGGTTCGGTCTTCATAAAATGTAATTTTGATATTTGTATTTATTCAAGAAAAGAAATATTATTTTTATAATATATGTCAATGAGTTTCTTGCTCATTGAAATAGGTCTAGCACATATTAAAGTGATATAGGTGAGTCAAATGGTCAAAAGAAAATGTTGAAGACCTTAAGGGCATGTTACACCATGTATATGTTTGTATAAAAGTCAAAAAATAACCCTCCAAGAAATGTCAAGTCTCCTCCAAGCATGTAACACCACCAAATAAGCAATCTAAATTAATAAATGTCAAGTCATCCTAAAAGGACGGGTAATCCTCTATATATAGAGGTTGTCCACTCCATTACAACGTCAAGTAAGCACCTCTGAAATCTGCGAAGAGAAGGCACAAGGAAAGGGCAGAAAAGGGTGAAGAAAGGGTCTCCAAGTGTAGCGAATAAGAAGGGTACACAACCAAGCTCAAGAGGATTGTTTCTAGGGCAAGCCGCAATCACAAGTGCAAAGATAAAGAAGGTATCTTTGTTGTCCTAGAAGCCCTCCACCACAGTCACACATCTCTCATTTGTTGGGCTAGAAAAGTAGGCGTATAAGGCCTCTCACTCAAGCAAAAAGGAAGCACACTCAAGCAAAGAAGAAAGGAGGACCTCCACACAAGAATCTTGAAGGAATCCCCTCACACATGAGAAGAAATAGTGATACATTATTGTCATATCAAACCTACATATACATCTCAAGAAGGGGCTCAGTTAGAGGAAGGATAAAGTGCTCTTCATATGTAAAGGAATCTACCAAAGAATAAATAGGAATATCTCTTATAGAAGATACCTAACAAAGACTAATATCAGTTGCCAGGAGAAGGAAGACTAAGTGTCAAGATACAAAGTGGAGAAAGGAGGAAGGACTTGACTTGTGCTTGGATGACATTCTAGTTAGGGGTCTAGGGTTTTGCATTGATCAATAAGAAACTTCAATAAGAGAAACTTACTAAAGGGTTTTCCTCTCAAGAGAAGAGAGGTTTTGGCCCTGGTAGAGAGCCAACATCTTGTGTTCTTGTTCTTATGGTTTTGGTAGAAGTTTGATGAAGTACACTCACATGCATTAATAAGAAGAAGAAGATTAAGCTAACAAGAAAAGTAAAAAGACTTCACAAATTGTTATCTAGTCAAGAAGAATCACACTACACCTAATTGCCCTAGATTCTTCAACATGGTATCAGAGCTAAGGTGACACATCAAGGAAAGGGCATCTCAAGAACACTCATAAGGTGACTCATCAAGGAAGGACATCTACAAAGTTGAAGCATCAAGCCAATAAGTCTCAATCACTTCAAGAACAAGAAGGTCTACCATCTATCATTCATCAAGGAACACTACAAAGCAAAAAGAAGAGCCTTACAAAAAGGTAACTACAAAGACAAACATATCAAAGAGGGACCTACATCATCTACAAGTCATCAAGCAAATCTCATCATCAAGTCAAGTCCACTTGGAGAAGTCAACTTGAAGAACATCAAGATCCTAGGAAGGCAAGCCATCAAGTCTTTAAGGAGAAAGCAAATCTACTACATCTAAAAATCTAGCGAGTATATGTCCCCTTAGAATATACATCAATGTCTTTTTGCAAGGAAACAACAAATTGGTAGGTACCAATAACTTTTTTGCATGGAAGAAGATGACTAATTTACTTCTCAAGGAGAATGAACTCCTAGAACAAATCAAAGGGAATGTTACTATTCCTGCTAAAGAACAAACTCAAGCCTTAGCCAAGTATAATAAGGATGAGACAAGAGCTCAAAGGATTATAATAGAATCTATCAAGGATTCTCTTATTCCTTATGTCTCCAAATTTGAAACATCAAGAGAAATCTATGATAAACTACTAGAGCTATTCTCGGAAACCATAGCTAGAGCAGTGATATCTATAAGAAATGAATTGTACAAGATGAATATTTCAAAGGAAGGAATATCTCCCTACTTCATGAAGATCCTTAAGATAAGGGATCAACTTCAAGAGCTAGGGGAAGTCATGTCCGACAAAGAAATGACAATTGTAATACTCAATGCTTTACTTGAGGATTGGGGCAACTTCACATCAAGCATATATGCCAATAAGGAAGTTACCACACTAAGTAAAATGTGGTCTCTATTCAAGACAAAGGAAACAAGACTCAAAGCCAAGGAACATGTGGGATCAAAGGAGCAAGCAGTTGTACCATAACCAAGAGAAAGGGAAAATTTGGCAAATTTGGTCCACGAAAACAAACAATAAAGATATGTCCAAAATCCAATGATATGGATGTCAAGAATATGGACACTACAAGAGGAATTTTCCTAAACTAAAGAAGGACAACAACAACAAAAGAAAAAGGGAAGAAGCCCAAGTGACTCAAGAAATGAAATAAGAAGACAAGAAGCAAAAGAAGGAAGATCCTTCGGATTTCTACTATGACTAATTATACTTCTTCACTTAAAGTCTTCTTTCAAAGTTTTGAGTAGGATAGGAGCATGAAGGAATAGAATAAAATTGCATAGCTAGAAACATCTTCTAGAATCTAGCAACATGAAGTAAATAGAGTTCTATATACTCATGTAGAAGGAGAATTTATAATGAGAACAAAATGCATGGTTAGAAATATCTTCTAGAATATAGGAGCATGATAGATGTAGCTCAAGATATTCATGTAGAAGGAGCATACCTAGAATAGGACTTCATCCACAATGAAAGAAAATTGATCATGATTAAGAATCTTCGAAGACCTCCATCATCAAAAAGGAAAGAAACATTTCAGGGTAAGGGTCTTCAAGATCTTATGATGGAATCTTCAAAAGAAGATTCATAAACAAAAGCAAATGTCTCATTGGGAATCCCATTCATGGGATTCAAGAAAAGAATGATATGTAGGCAAGCTAAGATGAAGCAAGAATGGCCACACCAAGGACAACCAAATGAAGCTAAGATGATCAAAGGAGAATCAAGATGAGGTATGTATGCATCAAAGTTTAGTTTATCATTTGTATATTATTGACTCATGGGAATAGTCCTATAACATGATCAAGTAGGAAAGAATCTCTTTCACCAATTACATGCTCTAAGGCATTTACTACAATGCAATGAAGGCCAACAAAAGAAAATACTCACATGAGTATAATATTGCTAACTAAGAAGCAAGTAAAGAAGAAATATTGACTAGTCCTAAAAGCAAGAAATGAAGAAGTGCTCCCACAAGGAGCATAAGGTGGTTGACCAATCTATGCATGAAAACGCAAATGAAGAAAGAGACCAATCATGTGAAGAACACCATGATCACAAAGAATCTCTCTCTCTAACAAAGATACTTTGAAGACATCTCCCGAAAGAAGGCAGGACGACTTTGAAAAAGGAAGGAAAGACCCTTGACACCTATGAAGGCCTTGGAGATACAAAAGGTGCAGATAACTAATTCTACTCTACAAAGATGTCATGATGAAGAAATCCATCCAGTAAAACTTAATATTGAATCAATAACAGGATGAATTCATAAAGGGCTACTCAACCGAAGCATGGGAACAAGCAAGTTCAACGAAGCATGCATGAGAAGAGTATTCCAAAGCATGGACAAAATGACAAAGGAGCAGCCAGATGACAAGAGATCCTGATATATGACAAGAATACCACTTTCCACAAAGGAAGCAATGACATGACAAACCAGGAAGGAAAGTGATCAATGGATGGTGCCCTACCAAAAGAAAGTTTGAACCAAGACTTCATGACATTGAAGGAAAGAAGAAGATCAAGCAACTGAAGGACCCACAAAGAAGAAGGTGTTGATGAATGGACAAGTCCCTAGCTAAGATGGAGTTATAACAAGTTCCCAATTACAAAGGAACTTGGACAAGTACCTTGTTAGAGGATACTTGGGCATGTCTTCCTTGAGAGGAAGTGATAGACACAACATCCTTGTCTTCACTTGGGAAGAAAGAATGGGATGATTGGGTAATCATCTGGCATCTGATACTCTTTAAGGATGTGTAAGGCATCCAATACAAGAGTAGGCAAGAGGACCGATATTCTTTGAGGGTTGGGAACCCAAGATAAGAATAGTCCTAGAAGGCCATACTTAGTGAAAACCCGGGTGGGTATGTACCTAGAGAGACAATGACTAAGGTCTCTATAAGTCATTGGTCTTGCCAACATTATGCTCTGATCTATTGAGAGATAGAGTTGTCAGTCAAGACCTTGTTGTGGAAACAATGCTGGTTATTATGATGCTATAACAGATGGATTACAAATCTGTTTTCTCTTATGTGAATTCTTTAAGATTGAAACATAGCCAAACACCTTGTAATGTTGTATGAATACCTCCTTAGTTAAGAGGGAGTGTTGAAGGAAATGTAACTAGGTTCGGTATTCATAAAATTTACTTTTGATATGTGTATTTATTCAAGAAAAGAAATGTTATTTTTATAATATATGTCAATGAGTTTCTTGTTCATTGAAATAGGTCTAGCACATATTAAAGTCCTATAGGTGAGTCAAATGGTCAAAAGAAAATGTTGAAGACCTTAAGGGCATGTTACACCATGTATATGTTTGTATAAGAGTCAAAGAATAACCCTCCAAGCAAAGTCAAGTCTCATCTAAGCATGTAACACCACCAAATAAGCAATCTGAATTAATAAATGTCAAGTCAGCCTAAAAGGAGGGACAGTCCTCTATATATAGAGGTTGTCCACTCCATTACAACATCAAGTAAGCACCTCTGAAATCTGCGAAGAGAAGGCACAAGGAAAGGGTAGAAAAGGGCGAAGAAAGGGTCTCCAAGTGCAGTGAAGAAGAAGGGTACACAACCAAGCTCAAGAGGGTTGTTTCTAGGGCAAGCCACAGTCACATGTGCGAAGATAAAGAGGGTATCTCTACTGTCTTAGCAGCCATCCACCACAGTCACACATCTCTCATTGGTTAGGCTAGAAAAGTAGGCTTATAAGGCCTCTCACTCAAGCGAAGATGTTATGAAACCAACTCAAGAAAAGATAGAAAAGATAGATCAACGCCTTAGAATTCAGCCTCTTTGAGGGGGCAACCTCCTTTACATTACATAAATGAACAATTCTTGGATGCTTCAAATGACAAAACCTCCCTTCTATATATAGGTGTCTAAGGAGTCACAATATAACCCAGACGACCTAACAATAATAATATAAAGCCACAAAAATAACAATAGAGGGATTCTATGGGGCACAGTAATAACAATATGGGGGCAATAGGGGCACAACAATATTAATAAGGGTATAACTACAATAGTAATGGGGTAATCACTAGTATTATAGGGACCCAACATGCCCCTCTCCTTCAAAAAAAGTGTTGTCCTCAACGCTTGAGTAGTTCTGGATACTTCTGTATAAAATTCTCATCCTCCCATGTGGAATCTTCAGCAGATAAGTTCTTGCACTTGATAAGATACTCTGAAATTGATCGATTTCGTAGCTGTCGAGATCTTGTTTCTGTGACTGCTTCCGGCTCCAATATAATTTTTCCTTCCTCGTCAAGTTCTGGCAATATTGTTTGAACTGGGAGCTTGTCGCCTATAACCTTCTTTAAACATGAAACATGGAAAACTGGGTGCAATCGAGAAGCTGCAGGAAGCTCCAATTTGTATGCCATAGTACCAATCTTTTGCAACACCTTGTATGGACCATAATACTTTGGTGATAATTTATTATCCTTCTTAGCTTGCTTGAGGGACATTTGCTTATATGGTTGAGCCGTAGAAAATACCCAATCACCCTACATCAAAACTTCTTTCACTGCGATGTTGATCTGCCTGTTGTTTCATTCTATTTTGTGCCAACACGAGGTTATGCTTTAAGAGTGGAGGACTTGTTGTTGATGTTCGATGTGATGTTCCACTGCTTGAACCTTAGAATTTTCTCTTAAATATGATGTGATGGATGGTGGCTGATACCCATAAAGTGCCATAAAATGGGTCATTTTTGTTGTTGTATGGAAGGAAGTGTTATACCACCATTCAGCGAGAGGCAACCATTTGACCCATTGTGTTTGTTTATCAGATACAAAGCAACGAAGATATCCTTCCAAACATTTGTTTACTATCTCAGTTTGCCCATAAGATTGAGGATGATAAGATGAGCTATGAGCTAACTAAGCACCAAGACAAGAAAATAATTTTGTCCAAAAATTTCCAGTGAAAATGGGATCTCTGTCACTTACAATAATCTTTGGGTTTCCATGTAGCTTTTGAATTGTTTCCATAAATGCAGTAGAAATTGTACTGGCTATAAATGGATGTGATAATGCACAAAAGTGTGCATACTTGGTAAGTCTGTCAACTTCCACCATGATGACACTCTTTCCCTCAGATTTGGGTAAACCCGTGATAAAATCCATTGAAACCTCCTCCCAACGTTGGCTTGGAACGGATAAAGGTTGTAATAGACCCAGTGTCTTAATTGTTTCAACTTTGTTTTGTTGGCAAACCAAACATTCTGCCACAAACTTTTGAATATCTGATTTAGGGCCATCCCAAAGAAATTCCTTCTTAACCCTGTGGTAAGTTTTTAAAAATCCTGAGTGCCCTCCTAAGGGAGAAGTGTGCAATTCCATAAGAATCTTTTGTTTTAGCTGGGAATTCTTACACAGGTATAAGCGATCTTTGTACCATAATGAATCATTTTGCCAGCTAAATGTATTAGACGTACTGGAATCTTGTTGTACTTTCAAATAAGTGCCCCCACTTCTTCATCATTCTTCCATTCCTCCCTTGCTTCGTTTATCCAATCTGGTTGGATAATAGAAATGGCGCACAACAATGCTTCCACATCCTCATCCTTTCTTGAGAGTGCATCTGCCACCACATTTTGCTTCCCTTTTTTGTAGATGATTTCAAAGTCATAACCCAACATCTTTGTGACCCACTTTTGTTGCTCTTCAGAGGATAATCTTTGTTCTAAAAAGTATTTAGGCTATCATGATCTGTTTTTACCTTGAAGTGTCTTCCCATTAGGTAGGGTCGCCATTTCTTAAGTGCATGGAGTATTGCCAACATTTCCTTCTCATAAATAGCTTTGTGTAAAAACTTTCCCTTGATGGGACAACTTTCAAAAGCAATGGGTCTTTCATCTTGCATTAGAACAGCACCAATTCCATTTCCTGAAGCATCACATTCTACAATGAAGGTTTTCGTGAAGTCCGGTGTAGCTAAGACTGGTGCTTGGCACATTGCCTCTTTTAGATGTTCAAAGGCCTTTGTTGCTTCCGGAGTCCATGAAAATGCATCTTTCTTCAATAATGTTGTTAGAGGTGCTGCTATTCTCCCATAATTCTTAACAAACTTGCGATAATACCCTGTCAACCCAAGACATCCTCGCAGATGCTTTATGGATGTGGGAATTTTCCATTCCTTAATGGCTTTAATTTTGCTAGGGTCTACCTTAACTCCTTCATGAGATACAATATGACCCCAGATATTCCACCTCTTGTACTCCAAAGAAACATTTGCATCTTTTTGCATATAATTGTTTCTCCTCCAATAGTTGTAGCACCCTGTCAACATGTTCAACATGATCCTTCCAAGACTTGTTGTAGATTAGTATATCATCAAAAAATACTAACACAAATTTTATAAGGGTGGGTTTGAAAATGGAATTCATCAAACTTGAAATGTAGAAGGTGCATTGGTAAGGCCAAAAGGCATGACCAAAAATTCATAATGACCCTCATGAGTTCTAAATGTTGTTTTTGGAATGTCTTCAGTCTTCATTCTGATTTGATGATATCATGAACAAAGATCCAACTTGGTGAAGTAAATTTATCCATGAAAAAGATCCAATAATTCATCAATGACAGGAATGGGAAATTTATCTTTAATAGTGAGCTTGTTGAGCTCCCTATAATCTGGACACATGCTCCATGATCCATCCTTCTTGTGAACCAATACTATTGGAGTAGAAAAAGAACTTTGACTAGGTTGAATTATACCAGCCTCTAGCATTTTTGCAACCATACATTCAATTTCACTCCTTTGGACATAAGGATATCTGTCAGACCTGATGTTTGGAGGAACACTTCCTAGAATCAAATTGATAGCATGATCATGAACATGAATAGGTGGGAGGTCTTTGGGAGTCTCAAATACCTTGGAATGATTGTCCAAGACTTTTTGGAGATCTCGAGAAATGGATGATTTCGACGTGGGAACCTCTAGTGAGCATAATTGTGCAATTATGCCTTGCTGTTCTTTATTTAGAAGCTTTGTCATTCCATTAGAGTTGATTATCTTTCCTGGTTTCCCTGTGATACCCCTTAATTCAATTTCCTTTCCTTCTGAAGAGAATTTCATGAAAAGTTCTTGTAAATAAAAAGCTATTGTACCTAAGGATTGTAGCCATTGGACTCCTAGTACAACAACATCACCACCCATTGGAATGGAAATCATTGGGCTATTCAATACATATTCTCCTATGGATAACTTGATATTATGGCACTTTCCTGAGCTATTAATGGTTCCTCCACTTGCAGCCATCACTTGACACTCTAGTGCTGGATATAGGAAGAAATTCAATTCTTTGGCCATCTTATAATGAATAAAATTATGGGTACTTCCTGAATCAATCAACACTATTACCATTTTCTTCTTGATATGCCCTTCTATCTTGATAGTTTGAGGAGTGGTAATTCTAGCCAATGCATTACAAGATATGGTCAGATTCATTTCTTATTTTTCTAGGGTTTATTCCTGGTGTATATCCTCTTATTTTGACGTTTCTTGTTCCTTTTCTTCCTCCTCTTCACAATCT